>VDFB02136732.1:0-16789 GCA_007258455.2 Sequoia sempervirens
TGGCAAAATTTTTCTAAAAATAGAAAATTTCTAAAAATAGAAAGTTGGTCCGACAGGGTCCGAACTGATTTTGATTGGCTCAAAATGTGTCCGTATCAGGCTGGTGCAGTCAGAATCTTAAAATATTCAGTTTTGCCCTACTGGGTCTATTCAGCTTTTTCAGAAGCATATCTGGAGTTCTGAGGTCATCAATGGAGGTCATCCGACTGCCAGGCGTCAGTTTTAGCATTCAAAACTTCCAGCAGAAAGTGAAACGATGAACATGCACAAGGATCGAGGAAGAAAAGTGAAAAGTCATGAAAATTTTCTAAGTCTGCTGAGTTTGGGCGCCCCAGTTGAAGAAAGGCGCCCACCTTTTTAGGGCATCAGATGAAGAAATTAGGGTTACGGTCTCCAATGAAAGTTGTTCACTGTTCAGTTGGCTTCGAGATGGATATCCCCGTCAGAGCATCAGATGATCCAGTCTCCGGCAAATTCAAGTTGAAGTCAAGGTATAAAATGAAAATCTGGAACTTGAAGAAGATGAACAAATTGAAATTTTTTCTAAGTCTGGAGAAACTGGGCGCCCCAGTTGAAGAAAGGCGCCCAACTTTTCAAGGGTGCAAACAGA
Organism: Sequoia sempervirens; assembly: GCA_007258455.2. Taxonomy (NCBI): domain Eukaryota; kingdom Viridiplantae; phylum Streptophyta; class Pinopsida; order Cupressales; family Cupressaceae; genus Sequoia; species Sequoia sempervirens. The sequence goes on from VDFB02136732.1 coordinate 611, forward strand.
GGAATTTGCAGTCGAAGCTATAACAGGATGTCTTCAGAATTCAACTGGCTTTGCAGTGAGCTATTCAGCACGACAAACGGAGCTCGCAGTCATCAGATTCAAAAGGCTGAACAGAAGGTCCGACGAGAGGTGAAAAGAGAAATTCAAAGCAAAAGTAAAAAAGGTGAAAAATAAACTAAGTGTTGGTAAACTGGGCGCCCCCAGTCAAGATAGGCGCCCAACCTTTTGAAGGGTGAAAATTCACTTTTTGACAAAAGTGTCTCCAGAGGACCCCTTTTCATTTTCAGTCAGCTTCGCGATGAGCACAAACGTTCAGCGATCCGACACTCGGAGCTTAAGATCCAACAAGGTCGCCCGAAGAAGTAAAAGACATGAATAAATTGGAAAATTTTCTAAGTCCGATGGAAGTGGGCGCCCCCCTTGAAGAAAGGCGCCCAAGCTTTAAAGCCTTCAGATGATGGAATTTGCAGAAGTAACGTCCAAGAAGGCCTCGCCAAAATCAGTCTGGCTATCCAACGAAACACCCAGGCAGTCAGTCCGATCAACGTAGCTCCAATTGAAGATTCACGAGGAAGATCAAAGGAGAAGGAGAAGAACTTGGAAGAGGCGAGGGAAAATATTTAACAAGCGGAGAGTTGGGGAAGCCCACAGGAAAAACCTCCACGCGTGGAGTGGAATTGAAATCAAGTTTTAGCGGGGAGATTGCCTCGAGCATCTTCGCCGATCGGTCGACTCGCGGTGGGCCTTTTCGACTCGCTGCCCGGGTACATAATCAGCGAAATGCAGGCCCGAAGTGGCATGTTAAAATGGAGAAAAGTTGAAAAAGTGGAAATTTTGACTAACACTGGTGAAGTTGAGCGCCCCTCTTGGAGAAAGGCGCCCAAACCTTCATGCCTTAGAAGATTTTTGAAGATTTTCAAAATTTCAAAATTTGCTTGAGAAGAAGATGGCGTCCAAACTTGAGAAGCTGAGATTTAGAGTTTTGAAAATAAAAGCAGAAAAAAAAGCAAAACCTAAATCCAGAACCCTAAGTCCTATTTAATACTTCTTTTCAATGTATTTTCATTATTTTTCTTGAGGTAGCATCGAGGAGGAGAAAGTTAGACAGCAAGTTTGAAAATTTTGTGATTAAAGAGTTCATAGTTGCTGGTTTTACATCAGATTTTTCAGACCAGCAAGCATAAACCATTGTTCTTTCAAGCTTTTTGTTCCAGAAGATCAAATTTTTCAAGCAGAAGGCCAAGGCTTTCAATTTTTCAGTCATCTGGGTCTTTTGCCTCTATCTTCTGAAGAATTTTTCAAAGACTTCATCAAGTTGCAGCAAGTGCTTTTATCTTGCATGTCAGTGAAAACCTCAGTGCATTCAAAATTCAACCATCTGGGTCCTTTCCAATCAGTCTTCTGAAGAAAACCCATATCGCAGCTTTTTTCCAAAAACCTAGGGTTGGCTGCTTTTTCAATCAAACGTCAGAGTTTTGCAAATCCAATCAACTGGGTCCATTTCTAACGATATTCTGAACAAAACCCAGATGTCAGCTTTTTTTGGGAAAAATTGAAGAAATTAGGGTTTCTTTGCTTTTTTCGGTCAAAATTCAAGATTTTCAAAATGGGGCCGATGCAGGAGTTTGTCTTGTATGCGTCGTGAACAAAACCCATATCTGGAAAATTCTCAAAAAATTAGATGGATTGAAACACGAAATCAGCATTCTAAAAGTAGAAATTGTTCCGAACATGCGGCGAGTGGGATTTACAGTCATTCTTCAAGTTTTAAAATGGGTACACACTCCTAATGTTTTTCAAGTCGAGAATCAGCACTTTTCACCGATTACATCAAAAGCTGAAGAACGGACTTGCATCATGTTAAAGTAGGTGTTAGACCTACATGGAAGCGGGCAACACTTCAATCAAGAACCTAGGACATTCCGGACTCCTCGCAACAGCGTCAATCCCTATATCAGTTCAGAGTCTTGAGTTCGTAATCGCTTGCATTAAGCATTACAACAAGGCTACTAGGAGAATCGGTCGTGAGATGGCGGGGTTGATTTCGAGTTCACCATAAAGCGACATGGTTGAAAATTGATGTTTTCTTCCCCCATGGCACGAAGTGTAACTCTTTCGAGGGATGAGTGTGAAAAGATGTGGAATATGCATAAAGACAAATACAGCAAGAAGATTGCCCAGAGATGGATGAAAGAAAAACATAAGACATTGCCCAAGAATGTCGGGCGAGGGGAGTTCAAGGACGAAGTTGCCATCATCATCACTTTGCTCAACAGGGTCACTGGTTCCGAGGATGCCACCAAGTTCCAACCTTGGATGTTTTATGCCATACCTCACATTATGAAGAAAACCGAGTTTTATGATTGGCCTACTTTGATTAGTGACTGCCTACATCAACAAATAACAGAATATTTCCAGTTTCATGTATTCCACATGGTGTCATATCTAGTCTATTTGGTGGCCTATCAAGGTCAATTCAGAGGATTGAACACCGAGGGGTCATTGAGCGTTCAACACATATATAATTATTATCCTCAGCTGGAGTTCACAAAGTCGTTGCACCACTACAAAAGGGTGAACGAGGCATTCTTGATGTACACGGTGCGTGACTTAGACAATGAATCGCACGTCCGCATCTCTTCAGTTGCTAGGGCAGCAATGGCGGAATGGGCAGATTGGTTTATACAGTTTCCTACCTTTACCTATCTCAGGGTTTATGATTATTCAGGTGCCCCGCTAATGTTTCCAAGGTATCCGTCAGACGAGGCCATCTTCATGGAATTCTTGAGGCAAGCTCACGGTGTCCACACAGTCTTGAGAAATAGAAAGAAACCCTCTCTTCACTTTCCTTTAGGATTGGGTATTTATACATGCAGGACTGCTGCAGATGCCAGGACAATTGGAGAAGAATTAGATAAATTCGGTCTCAAACCCTACAGTGAGAGGCGGTCATTTGATCCTCATGGTGTCTACGCTGGCCGGTTGGAGAAGAACTACAATCACATACCCGCACTTGAAGATTTTTGGGCTAACTGTGCAGATGAGTTTGAAGTGCGAAGGCGTAGTTACAGCAGGTTGACTCTCCATCATATGAAAGACTGTTTGAATGAAGACATTGAAGGACTCTCTGATGATGATGAAGATGTTCTTCTACCGATGTACGCTCAGAAAAGGATCAAGGATCAGCCTCTTCCACAAGTTAATTGGGCAAACAAAGAATCTCTTTCAGTTGAAGACAGAACAAGACAAGTCGTGGAGTATAGTAAGGTTTTCTTAGTGCTTAAAAGGAAGAACTCTATTCCAGTAGTAGAGCCGCCAAGGATAATTCCCTCTTCTTCTACAGCACAGTCAAAAGGAAAGGGTAAAAGTCAGTCTCAAGATGGCGTCAAAGGCAGTAGATCAAATAAAAATGTAAAGAGAAGGTTGGATTTCTCAGGCATAGTCATACAGGAACAGCCTACGGTTGATTCAGAGGTTCCTCTTGACGAGCCCATACCTCAGAAAGAAACAGAGGAGCCACCTTCAATACATGTTCCTGTACCTTTGACGGGTTCGTCACCAATTCATATTGATCTTGATATTGAAGATGATGAAGAGATCGCAGCAGTACCTCCTGAGGAAGTTAGTAAAGATACTACGGTGTCTTGGCTTGAGAACTCCTTAGGAAGGGTTAGGAGAAGGCCTTCATAGCAAGTGAGTGTTGATGATCTCGATAATATTTATCAGGAACCTCCTAAGAAGAAGGCAAAGAAGCAAGTTCACTTTGATAGGAATCCTGATAACGAGATTGTTGTAGAGACTGCTGTGCCTCCAGAAGATAAGAATAGAGATGGGGTGAACATGGATGATTTTGTAATGGTCAAGGCTAATCTTGGTAGAAATACCAGACATGCAGATTTGAGTCTCTTCAAAGTTGTATCCGAAAACCTACATGAAAGAGTGCTTAAAGATGGAGAAGACAAGGCCGCCCTCAAGGCCGAAAATCAGCAGCTTAAGCTTTTTATTTCTAACCTTGCTCGTGGTTCTTCCCAAACAACTCAGTTGCTGCCCCAGGTCTTAGAGACACCAGCTGATCACCATCAGTTAAGACAGCTGGTCATATGTGGGAAAGAGACTCAGGAGTGGATCGAGGGCTTCATTGTCAGAGGAAAGGAGATCTTGGCTCGGATGTTCCAGTTGAGAGAGAATGCTCATAAACTTCGTCAAAGCATCCAAGGATTTGAACAAACATGGGCTGAAGTAAAACCTAGGCATGAGATTATCATTGCTGATTTAGACACAGCCTACGGTTCAGCGGTTTCAAAGGAGCACAAAAGGAAAATCCTTGCTTGGAGAGAGCGTCATGTTTTCAAAATTAAAACTTATGAGAGAATATCTGAAGAATTCATCACCTACAGACAAAGGGTGGTTGAAGCTCTCCTTTTCATCAGCGAATTTGTCATAGAGATCCCCTCTCAGTATAGTCTTGAAGATGGTTCTTATAACCGGGCGAGGAGGTGCCGTCAGTTTCGAGCGTTGTTCAAAGAGTTTGCAGCCCGGTCGGCGGGATGATAGGTCATATTTGTTGATGTCCTTGAAAGTTCGATACATGACCAATGAGTTGATTTCCTAAGATCTGTGAAGATCGCAGAATGTTTGCTTAGCGGTGTTTTTCTTTGTTGATGGTATAGATGCACGAACCGGGGACACAATCCCTGAGCACCCTGGCGGATGTGATGGAGAGCTGACTTTCTTCTAGAAGCTTTCTTTCCTTTCTTTCTATTCTTGGACTCATCCTTATCCATTCTTTGAGGATAGAAAGAAGATAAGATGTAATAGTTGGCGTTTCCCGCTTTTTCTGCTTTTTAGGGTTTTAGTTGTTATCTTGTTTCTAGATTTAGTAATAAAGCTTGTTTGCTGAGCAAGCCCTAGATTGTGAAAGCAAGGAGATTTTAGGGTTCCCTACTCCTCTGCTTCTCTATAAATAAGAGCCTTTGCTCATTTAGTTTCTTTAACCCCGTGCTTATAGGAGAACAAAGCTTAGCGAGAGCCTATTGTGCCTTCTATTTTGTTAACAAAATTATTGTTCATTTGTATTGTGATAAGCAAATTGTTGAGCCTCTTTAGCCAACAAGGAGTTAGTGAGATTGCTGTTTTCTATTGTGTTAAGAATAAGTTTGCAAACCTCCTTAGCTGCAATTTCTTATTCAAGGCATGTTAGAAGGGAGTTTTGTTTTAGAGATTTGAGTAATAAAATCATGAGCCTCTTTTGCCTTGGTCTAAAATCTCAGATTTCCGTTATCTATGTTATGCTTTCATGATCTTTATTTCAGCTTACAGTGAAGTGTGTGGGTGTTTGTTGAGAGAGAGATTGTTAAAGTATTTCTGTCAGAAAATCTACCTCGTTAATTTCTAACTTCTCTTGCTCTGCTATTACTTGAGAGGTTAGGAACGTCTTTAGTCTAAGTTAGTCGTAGTTGAACTTCTTATCAGAAAATCTCAGCTGCGGCGTTTGTGTTTAAAAAACCTTGTGCTCTAAGCTGATCCAAAAAGATAGGCAACTTAGTTTTAGTTTACTTTCTTTCAAACACCACCAGCAAGAGGGAGCTTCCCCTCCTAATTTGAAGAGCAGTTTATGCGTATTGCATAGCGCAATCGTTTTCAAATCCATTCCGAGGAGGTCGCGAATTTAGCATAACAATTGTGAAAAGCATCAAGAAATGGAAAAATAAATAAGAAATCTGGAATAAAAGTCTGATAATAACATGCACTCAGAAAGGCAGCAGCCATTAAATATAGTAAGGGACTGATATTGAGAAGTATGTGTGAAGAAAAGATAGTTCAATGAGAGATAAATGAAGATAAATGATAAATCAATAAGGGAAGTAAGTTGAATATACATATATATATATAATAGATATATTTCATTATGCAATAATGATGCTTGCAGCAATTATTAATCTTTATTAATAATTATTCATCTAACTTAATCTATTTGTTCTCTTTAAGCAATATCTTCTGTATATTAAAACAGATTGATCAGCTTCAGAAAGATATTCAGGCAGTCGAGCAAATCTGAGTTAATTATCTGCACTCAAGGGCAGAATCAGTAGTTCTTACAATTGCTGCTGTGAATATAACCATCTTATGTGTTAATAGATATTGTGTTATGTAATTTGATATATATATTTTGAATACATAAATTTCATTAATTTTATGTAGAACATAATAAGAACTGCATTTCTAATTAAATTATTGGTCCAACATTAAGTTACTTATTCCTCTACAATCAATCATGGGAAGGAGAGAGGAAAGTACAGGGGGGATAGCAGTTACGATGTTTCCTTCTAAGTAGGCCACCCATAATGGATGACTGAAGTGTCTGCCATTGTGGGCCAAGGGGGTTGCCTATCTGCCCTTGGGCTTAGAAAGAGGAATACTCCGGGCATCCTATTGTGGCTTCCTCTCCAACCTCCCTGATGGTTGATTGTCGGAGTGGATAATAACCTTAAATTCGTGTTGATATTTACTTATCCATTTTAAGATCAATGAACCTTATGTATGCTAAATAATTTAAGGATGTTGTAAACAGTACAAATGATCAAACCAATTGTTTATGAATTATAATGTTGGCTAACATTATTGCAGGGTTAAACCCAGGGTCTATTGGTAAGTTGTAATTTAATAAGATATACTTCTTATTTTCCATTTGAAATTGTGGTTTTTAGGCAAATCTAAGTATATCCAAAAAGGAGACATTACATAGTGATGTTGAAAGAATCGATGAGATCAATAGACTGATAATGTCATTATTATTCTTCCTATTTTTGTTGAGAAAAGAAACATGTGTTTATATTGGCATTGAGATAATGTTGTAACGTCTTTTCCAAATGCTTTTTATTCGTGAATTGAGAATTGAAACTCCAATATATGGTAGATGATCGTATTCTTCTCTCCTCTCTCTATGATGTGTTCTATGGGTGAAAATGGAATGAGATCCTATGTAAATGAGTTGTTAATCTCTCACTCTCTTTGTGTTCTTAAAGAACGTATGAGTAGGCTCTATGCTTATATGTGCCCAATCTCTCTCTTACACTTGCAAAGTAGTAAATAGTAATGAATTTGGTTAATTGAATTGAATGAAGAAATGAATATTGTAGGATTCTTGTGAAAGTGCTAAAGAAGGAAATGGGTTGTACCTTACTTATTAATAAATCTAACTCATTTGTTCACTCTAGTTAGTGGATCTAAGGAAGGAACTATGTGGTGTCTCCTTTTTGGTTGTAGTCTTCTGCTATTGTATGCGCTAGTACTGCATTGGATTGCATGTCTCCTTGGGTAGATTGAGTTGATGATAACTCTCTACTTGTGTGAATCTCATGTTTATGTCCTGCTTTAAAGAGTGTGCCACATTGAGATGTTTGCCACTCCTTTATGAGATTAGCATTGTGTCTCTCCTCATGTGTGTCACCTACACCTCTCTTCCACGCATGTTTTGGTGGATGCATTAGTGTTGTATAGGAAACAACAACAATTGTGTGTGCTTGTGCACATTGTTACACTGCTTTTGTAGTATTTGTGAACACGAAAAAAAAAACGTTTAGCCAGTTGTATTTCCACTAATGCCCTTAGTAAATTTGGGCATTACATGGATCATAACTAATAGAACACTCCATTGATACACTTAACTCTTCAACAACAACATGCCCACTACCACTTGGACAGAACCTTTGACAAAATCTTTCTTTGGTCTTCAAGGTAAAACTATGGATCTTGATATTGCAAGAATCAAAGGCAACACAAAAATAAGCATAAAGATCAACACTCTCCATAGTTTTGGAAGTGATCATGAAAGATTTAAGATCTCTTTATTCATGGAAAGTGAGGAAGATCGTGGCAACACTCAAAAATTTATGGAGTGAGTGAAGGTGGATGCCTATAGTGAATATCTCTACATATATTCAATGGTAGGTGGCTCCATTAGCACCCACACCAAAGGAAAAGTGATCAATGCCAAGCCATTAACCATACACCCACCTCCTTGCATTGATGTATAAACTGCTTTCCTCCCACTCCACATAGTCATTTTGTCATCAGCCATGGACTACCAGAGATATTTTGCTGAAATTTATAGAAGATTATATGATCTCATCCATCTAATCAAGAGAAAGCCTCTCAAAAGCTTCTTAATTTTCCCATTGTGATGAACTTGGCAAGAAAAGACCAAGTGCAGAACTTCTGTTATTTGGGTAAAGGACAGGTCAAGGATTGAGCTAACGAACACACTAATATTATTGCACAAGTCTATGGAAGAACTCGAAGAAGAAAAAAGAGGAAGACAGCTAACTCCTAGTGGCCTGCACCCATGAAAACTGCTTTGGAGGACGAGAGGTCTAGATCTCACCTCCCTCCTCTCTACCCTAGGCCTCGACCTACATCTCAAATTCTTTCTAGTGTCAATCTTTGCTTAAAGAATGGAAAGGTCCCTTCCTCCTTGGCCCTTAATATCAATAGGTTTAATATTGACCCTGGCCACCTCAATATCCCCTCCTCCTTGGTCCCTAATCTCAACAGGTACAGTATTAAACCTGGCCAACTTAAAATCCCTATGCATGCTTATTTTGCTTCTCCCACTCATTTTCTCTCACCACCAGCTCATTTTCAACCTCCCCATGTGTACATTGGAACCCTCTTCCTTTCAAAAGGAGCATCTCCCACAACCTTGCATTGGCCTATTAGAAAAACCCGACTCATACTCAAGCTCCTGGGAATACTACCAGTGACTCTCCTATCTTGGCTTCTGTTCTGGAAATTTTTGTAGTCTTGAAAATTTTGAACAATATAATTGATGAAAAAGGGATTCATAAACCATACATTGAGGTTGGTTTGCTTAGACTAGTGCATAGAATTCTAAAGCAAAATGAAAGAATGGGCTGCCCAAACAATGCGTGGAAAGGATAAACAACATTGTGAAACAACATGAAAGAACTTTTATCGTTGTCAACAATATATTCCTGTTTGAAATTGCAAGATAGTGAATTTATGAAATCATTCCAAAAAATGCAGATAATTACCACTACTTAAGGTGAGCTACCAATGCTGAAAGCTCCACTGACTTGAACACCTGCAGAGCAATGTGGCAAAGCACCCTATTCAAGCCCTAAACTTCTGCCACTTTTCAGGCTTGATTTCAAAGCAACATCAATGAGGAAAGTGGTTCTTTCCCTCCTGCTCAGTTAACTCACCACAACAATTATTAGCGTTCAAGCAATGCCTATTTACTGCAAATTTGAATATGAATTTTGTGGCAAGGATGATGTTATACTTTTTACTGTACGCAATATACTTTGTCTACGTACATCTTTATGAATTTTCTTGATGTCAAGTTGGATAGTAGTTATATGATCAATAGCAATGATAATATTTAAAGCTGTCACAGAAAAACATATAGGGGAGAGGATCTAGTAGTTGAGTATCCTAAATTCACACTTCTCAAAATCTTATGTGGTGATTTCAAATCAATTCCATTTTTTTACAGTGGCTTGCTTGGCAAGGCTCCTGCTTATAACTAAGGTTTCAAGTCCACATCATCAAATATGATGCCATATCAACATGTTTTTGTTGAGGTGTTCAAAAAGGCCCCATGAAAAGGGTAGATTGATAGTTGTGCACTAAGTTATGTTTTATTGATGTGTTGATGTTAATTTGTTGTTTTTTAAATCTAAGGAATACACTTCATTCAATTATGAGTACTCATGATCAACACTAACAACTTTAAAGTCACAACTACTACTGTTTATACTTTATTATTAAAAATATTGAGCATTAAATCAACAAATGCTATCACACCTATTGGAACATGCTCAACTACTTGATCCTCTCCCCTACCAAAAATTGTAAATGCCACCTGACAAAATAAAATTGTCCCCTTATTAGGTTTCAACCTAGACTGCTTATTTTTCTCTCAAGGCATCCTCTGACAAAGAATAGAACAGAACTGCAAACTATTCTAATCGATTTATTCATGAACAAGTTACAATTTTATAGGTGAAGAAGATTAACAACCTTCCTATAAAACAGCTAACCATTTTGACAGCTAACTATAGCTGTTTGACAACACACTGGATTATAGCCAACAAACTGATCTTAACTGAAATCTTCCTAGACACATCTACACTAGGCTATCGACACATATAAAATCGTGCATAATTGAATATGACTTATTATAACACTCCCCCTTAAGGAATAACTGAATTTTGATGGACTCTTAATATATCTAACAACATAAAACTAAAAAACAATACATTATGCAGAAGTTGTTCTTTGGAAAACAATTCTCGGATCAGTAAGAATTTTTCAAGCTACTCCCCAACTGCAGCTATAGTTATCTAGCTATCATCCAAGTTCCCAACATCATTGGACACCATTTGCACATGAAGTGTCTCATTACCCTCGTAAAAGTATGATATTGAACTTCTAGATTTTGGATCTCCCCTGAAATTTTGGACATCAATCCTCACATGTATGTCTCATAACCCCAATGAGGTATAGTTTCTCCGATCCACAAGCATTTCAGACTATTGAGCATCTATCTATCCTCTACTGCATCTTTCCCTATCTTCAAAGTGTTGGCCTCTTCAAAATAGAACTACTGCTTTATCTTCAATAAAGTCATCATCACTATCATCTGGTGGTTCTTCAACAATGGTTGACATTCTCTCAGCTCTTATGGTTGCAGCAGGCTACACAACAGCAAACTTTATTCAAAATTCTCCACAACACACAACATCAAACTTGACAGACTCACAGCAACAAGACTTCCCATTAACTCTGATACCATATTAAAAAACAAAGAACAAAGAATAAAATAGAACTACAAACTATACTAATTGATTTATTCATGAACAAGTTACAATTTTATAGGTGCAGAAGATTAACAACTTCCCTATAAAACAGCTAACCATTTTGACACAAACTCACAGCGACAAGACCTCCCATTAGCTCATACCATATTAAAAAACAAAGAACAGAGAATAGAACAGAACTGCAAACTATATTAATTGATTTATTCATGAACAAGTTACAATTTTATAGGTGCAGAAGATTAACAACCTCCCTATAAAACCGCTAACCATTTTGACAGCTAACTGTAGCTATTTGACAACACACTGGACTATAGCCAGCAAACTGATCTTAACTGAGACACGTCTACACTATGCTATCAACACACATACAATCGTGCATAATTCAGTATGACTTATTCTAATAACTTTTTCCATATTGGAAGAAAAATAATGTGGGTATAATTCTGGTGGGTTTAGATCCAGAAATGAAAGCCATACAATAAACAAAAAATGCGAGCGTACTTCTGGCGGTTTTAGATTCAGAAATGAAAACCATACAATAAACATACATTAAATAATCTTGGAAAACAATCATCGAAGTGATTAGTATTTTAATAAATAATATTATACCACAGAAGCTCTAATTGCATAAGAACGCAAAATTCTGAATAGTGAAAAGAAGTTTGGTTACTCACGAGGTCAGTACTAAACGAGGATGGGGCTTGACTAGACTGTCCATCTCATCAAAATTGTCACTGCCAGTTTGCCAAATGATATACCTGTTTGGATGCTGAGAAAGCATTTGACAGTACATTTCCAACACTGCGATGTTAATTGCATATGCCCCAAGCGAGCCACCCAAAATGAGCAGCACCTCTGCTTGGCTGTTGCCAGTGCTGGCAGGAAAGAAATGAGACCTTGCAACTGATCTAGACACGTACTTTCTGAGGGAAGGCCTAATGGGATTACCACTGACAACACACTTTCTCTTTGGAAATAAATCCACGGAGGAAGGAAAGGCCACAAATATAACCGAGGCGAAGACACCCAAGAGCTTATTGGCTATTCCAGGGCTAACATTCTGCTCTTGGATTGCAATGCGGATGCCTCTGAGGGCAGCCATGAGGCATATTGGAGCCGCCACATAGCCCCCTGTTCCCACCACAAGCTCAGGTCTTAGCTGCCCCAATATCCTCCAGCATTCCCACAGGCAATTCAAGAACTTGAAGGGCAATAAAATGTTAGTCGGGTGGAAGAGGGGGCGCTTCAGAGCAACTGCAGGGATGGGGCGAATCGGGTAGCCGGCAGCAGGGACTGCCTTCCACTCCAGCCTGTTGGAAGTGCCCACAAACTCTATTTCCACATTTGGGTGGATGGCCTTCATCTCATCAGCGATGGCTATGGCGGGATAAATGTGACCCCCGGTTCCCCCTGCTCCGAACACCACTCTAATACCCGTTTTTTGTTTTGCCTCATTCTTAACTGTTTTTTCTGCTTCTGCAACTGCTCTCACTCTCACTACGCCCTGCTGCTTGTTGCAACACAATGGATTCACTAGCAAACTCGCCATATTTCAACTTGCCATTCTCCTTTTCCTGGAATCTCTCTTAATCCCAACAACTCCTACTGAAGAGATGATCGGTAGGACCATAGGTGGCGTCTCTGGAATATTGTTTAAAGTGCTGTCCACGGTTATGTGGGCCTACAGTCCTCTGGGCATAAATGTGACGGTCGACCTTGCCTGTCCGGCAATTTTTTTGGAAATTGTTGTACATTTAAAGTTGCCCTTCAAGTGTAACACATTTTACTTTAAAAAGATATAAGACATATCATATATATCTCCCCTTCATAGAATCTTCAGATCTTGATTGTTTTCTGTAAGTAAGAATCTTGAATACGGCAATCAGATTTAGGCCCTGTCTGCCAGCCCTTCTGATATGAGAGCGAGGACCATCTTACTTTCAACGGTGGTTTTCAACTTTAACTGTTTGTGGGTGTCTCGAGTGGGCAGAGGAGAGGGCCCATCGCATCAACCACGTTGGCAATGACAATGTTTCTATGTTTATGTCAGCTGCACGCAAAACAAACGAAAACTACTAATATATTTGTTGCCGAATCACGAGAAAATACAGGGAGAATAAGTCAAGGAAAAAATGATATGTTTCCCTTCCTTGTATGATCATGTACCTTCCTACTTAAAAACAAAAACTTTGGATGGATTATAAAAAGTTTATTGTAGATCAAAAATTTTAATATAAAAATTAAGAAGAGGTTAGAATTATATTAGGAATAAATTTAGTAGAATAGATATTTTTTAAATATTAAGTTTAAGTTGAAGAAAGCAATAATTCATAAATTCAATACTATAATACAACATAATAAAATGTGTGAATTTGATTATATAATAAAAAAATTAATTGAAGATCTTTCATAAAGAATCTATTTTTTAATTCATCAAAATATCACTTGTACTTGTCACAATAAGACTTTTTTATATTTATTTGTGTAGAGGGAAAAGTGTATTAATAGAACTTTTACTTTTTTGTTTTGGATTCACTTTGACCATCCATTCCTAATGTAATAGTCTAATATTCAAATGACTTATGTATGTGCACAACTAACATTCATCTTGAATCCGAAATAGGTGTTGCCAACAACAAATTGTGTTATGTCTTGGATTGCTCTATCTCCAAACTAAAAAATTTCATTTACTTTATTTTGGACTAATTTGTTTTAGTAGATTAGATTAGTCGTTATTAGTTTGATATAGTTGTTTCATTGCTCTAATTTTGTTGCACTTCACTGCAAAAATTTAGATCTAGGATAGAGTAGTTTGATTTTTTGCATTAATTTTTTTTATTCTTGCAAAAATCATTTTCCAGATAGCATTGTTATCTAGTCAAACAATATCAATAGATCAATTGATTTAATTTCAATCAAGCGAGTAGAATCAATAGATAAATGATCAAGCAACAAGCAAAATAAACATGTCTTTTTGTTAGTATTATAACAAAAAGATTACATATTTATACTTTATCCCAATTTGCAAAAGTAACAATTTGATTGGGAAAGAAACATAAAGGGAAACATTAAATTTGTCATTGATTGGTTTTGTTTATTTATTGTGTGCTTCTTGTTTAAATTGCACTTAATATAAAAAGGAAAAGGAAGTCTAGTTTGTTGATTCTATCATTCAGTTTTGTCTTATTAGCATAAAATAGTTTTTCTTTTCCATGCATACAAACACATTAACACAATAAAGTATCCAAAAACATAGTTTATTTTAATAATATCTTACAATTAGATCCAGTTTATTTGAGCACTTAAATACATTTGAAAAGAAAAAAAAAAGATTAATTAAACCAAAATATTAAAAACAAAGCAAACATTAGGACCTTTATATTTGAGAAAAGTAGAAGCTTCAAACCTAGTTCAAATATTCATATTAAAATGATCAAACAATAAAATGAAACATTCAGGTAAACAAATAAATTATTGGAAAAGTGAACTAAGGCATTTGAGTAATTCTATCCCATTTCATTTCCCTTTGGTCACATCTGGATATTAGGCTCATGTGTTCATGTCTAAAAGAGGATTGAGTGGAGGTAATTTTGAGAGATCTAAGGGAGAACTCACCAACTCTTACATTCATTGAAGTAAAAGAGAAAACTTGATCTCTAGAAGAAAAAAATACAAAAATGAATTACTACAAGCAAATGAGATAGACAATTTAAACAAAGTCTTCAAATAAGTGATTCACTCTCTTCAAATTTGTTCAACAAAACCTCAACAACCTTCGTCAATAAGTTAAAACCTCATGTACAATGACAAAACCCCGCATCACCATAATTTGACCAAAAATCCCTATCATTTATAGAGATATACTTCCTCATGAAGAGGGGGTCCATTTGATTCCTCACCATCACACCCATTTCTACCTCACAATCACAGTAGTTTGCTACCTATTTGATCAATGTGAACCACACGTGCCTACCATTAATGATTCAAGGATAGTGGTGGTGACCTATATTTAGTGAGTACATATTTTGGTGAACCTAACATGAAGAACATATTATTTTGGGATTATTTCTACCACCTCTTATTTCATTCCATCATGTAGAAACCCCTGGTTTCCCTCTGACAAAGATCTAACTGATATTTCAAGTTTTTCTGACGTTTTTAGGTTTTTTGCATTTTTTTGAGTTTTTTGACAATTAATGAAAAGTACGGCTTGCTTGAAAAATGATAATAAATGCTATAAAAATTGATAGATCTCAACAAGCAAAGAAAATACACTGAGGAATGAAGGCGTAGCTTTTATTTGTTTAACTGGCCACAATACATTAAGATCTGGCACATGCATCAAAGAATAACAATATTTAATTGAAGAGAAAACCTGGTTATTTGCTGCTACAGCTGAAGTACAGAAATTGTACGGCTGCAATTAATACTCTTCTATCCCTCCGTTTGATGATGTCTGTTGTTGCTCAAAGCAAAGGCGCCAATACTGGGAGTGTGTAGAAACCAATGGAGAAGGCGTTTCACCTTCTAAACAAAGGACGGCTCCAGCCAGATGGTACGGCCTGGTAAATGTACGGCCAGGTACAGCAGCTTCAATGTTTGGTACGGCCCCCTCAATACATTGCCTAAGTCTCTGAATAAGGTGCGACCAAGTCAGTTGATGATCTCTGGATGAAGGATTAAGCTGAAACCTCTGTAAATGAATTAGCTCTGTAGTTCTGTGATTTCCTCTGTATGAGAAAACCTCTGTGGCAATAGATCAAGTGATATTGCACACTCTCTGAATTGCTTTCCGTTGGAGATGGCTCGTTCCCCAAGGCAAACGAACATGAAACCCTAAGTCTCAGGCTCAGACCAAAATTGATCAATAATCAAACTCAATAATCTCATAATGGCCCAAATCCCAATGCAAAACCCTCTTAAGGCTGAAAAGTGCGATTTCCTTAAGAATAGGGTTTTCATTAAAATATTCATATTTTAATCTTTTTAATTCTCCATAGTTCTCAGCTGAATATTTTAATTTAAATCAAATGTGAAACTGGCCCCTTCTGATGATGGGCGCACCCCTCAAGGCAATCACTTAAGTTATAATTTAAAATTATAACTTTATAATATAAACATTAAATAATTAATATTTAATCAATATAATTAAATATTAATATTTCTCCCGTCACTTGTCCGTTTCCTGTTCCGTCTGATGCTGACGAACTCTGAAGTGATCCCTGATGCCGCCACAGCCAAACTGCTAAAAATAGCAGTGGTCCCGCACTGCCTGCCAAGAACTGCTAAAAATAGCAATTCTGCAAATGACCTCCGATCGAGCCAGAACGAAAGA
>VDFB02136733.1:0-47747 GCA_007258455.2 Sequoia sempervirens
AAGCAGTGTTCCCATTGTTGGTCCTTCTAGATGCTTTCACAAACTAAGACTACCACTGTCATTGGGATCTCTTCACTACTGTCGCATCCACCACCTAAGCTCTACCCCTACTTGATGTATGAAGGTTGCTGCAACCTCCTCCTCAAAACTGCCTGGGCATGTTTAGCTCTAAGGTAGCTGTCGTTTATTTCCTCACCCAATACTGTTTTGGCTCAAAGGTGGATTTCTGTAGATCCCCACCCTTTTGGGCAGAGCAAAATGCAAAAAAACATATGTAAGTGCTTCAAACCGTTACATCAATAGAATAAATATTTCAGTGAAATATATGTTCAGTAAATAATTTGTTTGTCCCTCGCCACTATTTTTTAATAAACAAATGAGAAGATGAATATTGGAGAACACTAAATATTCAGTTCACATCATTGCAGCTTTTGGATACTAATGAAATGGTACACTTTTAATTTTAGGTACTTTTAGACCATTTATGGTCTACAATGAAACAAATTCTACCTGATACAAAACATCTTGAGGGAATCACATGGCATTGCTCTTTTCAGGCTGAGAAGGTTTATTTTCTTTTCTATGATATGCCAGTTCTAACCGCACACTTCTGAATTTGCTTTGGGCCTTCCTTTCATTTTTGCAATTAAATAAGTACTACTATTAATGCACAATATTAACTTTTTCTTTTTTTTTTGCATTCTCTGTTGTGCCAAAACAAAACTTCATTTTTTCCTTCTTCTAAAACTTGGAGGGTATTCTGGCTAAGTTGTGATCACTGATATATTATATTTTCTAGGATGATTACTGGTATAAGAGTTATAACACTTTAAAAAAAAAAAGAATCAGCAGATTTTTATTATCAGTACCACCTACATTTTAACTCTCACCGATCTTTTGTAGACTGGGAGGAGGTTATTGAGCCAGATTCAAGATCACATAGGCCCAGATACCAGCAGATTAAAACCTGTTTCAAATTCAGGTAATTCAATGAGTTTATGACAGGCAAATTTTAAGAAATTCAGAATCTTAATGAGTTAATTCATTCAGTTACTTTTTTAAGACCATACTCATTAATTGAGCCTGCTATCTAGGAATAGAATGTCTTAAATCCATGCATTGAGTTCTTTGTTGTTTTATCTACTTGTGAAAAAGCTGTCATGGCTAATTAAATATGAGTCATGCATATTTTACAAGGACAGTGCACTTGTTGCTTATATTAATGGTAGAGAATTGTCAAATATTTATGTCAGAGGCATCGCTATGTCAATATATGGCACCAAACAGTTATAAAGAGTACTGGAATTGTAGAATGAGTTTCACAAAACATGGCTACATTTTTGCAAAAATATCAGTTTTGAGCAATATCACTATTAAGTATTACTAAAAGAAAGCACCCCCGTATGTGGCAGTTTTGCATATCAGGAATTTAAAATGAGGTGGACAACTTCTACTTGTCGTGCAGTTCACAAAAATTAATGTCTTCAAACCATCATGTAAAGCACAATATTCATTTGCTGACATTGTCAAAGAAAGGGAATAATGTTACCAATCAATAACTAAATGAAAATTTTAAAAGGACAAAATCAAAAAAGATTTATGGGATTTTAAAATGGAGAAAATATTTATACTGATTACGTTGAGATTGAAATATTTTTTTTGTTCTTACCAAAATTTCCATTCAAATGATGACAGATTACCAAATAATAGTCATTATGGGAAAATTTGAAGTTCGTCAATTGTTTTTACTGAAATGCATGCCATGATATCTATGAGGATCCAATTGTTATGTTGATGCACTTCAAACAACAAAATTTGATCCTTAACAAAATTATTATTTAAATAATGACAATAAATTTTAATTTCCTTTAGATCAAATTTGTCTATAGGACCTGACAAAGCATAACAGTCAAATATACATTCTATTTGGTCTTTAGCATTGTTGTGCTAAATATCAATGTAGTTATTATTGACATTCTTTGTCTCTACCATGCACTGTGACTCTTAAAGAGTGTATGTTTCCGAAGTGCTGCCCTTGAAGTTATCATTGATGCTGCAGTTGATCTCTTTACCCTTGTTCTTTCGATTCTTGACAAGTGTTTATAATGAGATGCTCTATAGAATAAAAGAATAGAAATAAGGAAGTAGACATTCATAACATATGGAAGAAATAGAAATTAGAATAGAAATGAAGGGAAGGGAAAGTTCAAAGAGGAAGATGTTCATCCTCAGTTCATTGGTATCACAAACTTTATCGTAAGTATTTTTAAGTTACTGGCCAGTTTCACTATGGAGGTTGTGAGTCACAGTTCTAACTATCTATATTCATTTTACTTTTTAAGGTCATAATATTGCAAAATCTCTTTTAATATGTCAAATAGGAGTAATACCATCTTGCAGTCTCTCTTAGTAAAAAATTAAAAATTTCAATGTCAATCCAATTTCTGCTCTTTGAACTTCAGAGATGTAAGACCTAATATTTATAAATTTTAAATAGTGTTCCATGGAGATGCATCTCCTTCCCTTTGAGGATGTCCCTGTGCATCCTCTTTTGTACATTCTTTTGTCCCTTGGATCTTTCAGTTATTGGGCACCTTGAGAAATTTTACAGTTTTAGCCCGAAACATCCTAATATTTTCAACGTCAGCAATTGTTTGAAAAAAGAGAAACATTTGTAAAATTGCATTAAAAAAAAAGGGAGAGAATTTTTCCAAGAACTATTTTCATGATCATTTGATGATATACCAGTCAAGTATGTGCATTTACTATTTACAATTTCACATTCGCATTTTAATGTTTCACTTTTAACTTTTTAATTCATTTTTTAAAGGTGAACATTGAATACTCCTTATTCAATATAATAGATGTTATAACTATTTTAATTTCAGCTCTCTAAAACAAATGATGTTTGATAGTTTAATTATACAATTGAAAAGGCAATTTGTTTATACATCATCCCTCTTTAGCCACTAGCGCTCTCCAAAATCTAGGCAAAGTTTTCACTGTCCCTAAAACATGTATCCATCTGTCCTCATCTTGGAAACTCAAAGAAACATATTTATTAACACTATTTATTAGAAAGAATGAAATCCAAGTTTGCTCATAAGAAGTAAGAGTTATTAAATGTCCTAGAGATAAAGTTTTTCTGTTGATGGCTGCTGCTCTCTCCCATAGTTGCAGCCCTCCAAACCCTAAAAATGCTTCCTTGCTTGAAGAGGTTGGGTGCTACACCCTTAACCTATAGTGTGTAGCTGACTTGTGGCTAGCATAACCTTTAATTAAGCTATATAATCAATTATATAGTCTTATATAGGTAGTTAGGTTGGCTTGGGTGGCATCCATGGCATCATTATGGTATATATGGGAGGTAGTGGTTAGTTTATTATCATCAAATTGTGTATTCTTTTCTTATTGAAAGAGGAAGAAGTAGGAAAACAAAAACAACAAGAGGAAATGCCCAAGCCATTAATATCTTGCAACGCATTGTCTCCTTTTGAAGAGATGCAAAAGGATCTATCGCCCAAAGGAGACCAAGATTAGACTATTCAATTATTACCCAAGAACCATCCACCATCTATCACCTCTTCTTTGAAGATACAAAAAATGGTTAAAGTAGTGGAATAACACATGCAACACTAGTAAGAGACACTCTCTAGTCTCAAGGAGAACAAAGCAAAGGCACATAATAAAATCAAGTTGCAAGTTGATCAATGCAAAATTTTAACATAGACAAAGTTAAAAGAGCTTGATGAGGAGGATGTCATCATTTTGGAACTTGAGGGAATCCTTCAAACACACACTAAGTGTTTGTGAATGAAGATGATTATAGAGTATTTGATGAAGCGGAAGAATCTAACCAATGAAGATGTGACATGGGAAGATGAAGTGTTTCTTCAAAATCATCTAGAGCTAATCAAGATTGGAGATAATATAACTTTTAAATTGAAGGGCATGTGATGCCCTTAATCTATAGTGTGCATGGTATGTGTGTAGCCAACTTGTAGCTAGCATGACCCTTAATTAAGTTATAAAATTATTTATATTGTCTTATATAAGTAGTAAGGTCAGCCTAGGTGGCAACCATGGCATTGTTATGGTATATATAGGAGGTGTTGGTTAATTTATTATCATCGTAGTGTATTTTATTCTTATTGACGACTATTGGAGGTTGCCCTCTCAAAGTGGCTTATTATTATCAAGTATTTGCAGCATATTTCTTATTATACCATTCTCTTGTACAAGCAATTTCATTACATTGGGTTCTTGTCTACAAGTTCCAAGAAATCTACAATTGCTGATGATGATTTTGTGGTTCCGATAACCCCAAGTTGAGTAAGTTTTGTGGGGGTGGCAGCTTCAAAACACAATGTATCAATTAGTTCACTAGTCTTTTGTGATGAGTAGATTTTGACAACTATTTTACCTCCTAGCAAAAATCAGTTTGTTTCTTCTACCATTCTTGGATTTGTTGTCAACAGGATTTCGCTTAGTGGCAAAATCCCATCTATTGTTTCTTGTCCACATTACTTTTGTGATTTACTATTGTTTCTCTTAGCAGTAAGAAGGGCGCCTCCCCTTTCCGAGAGGAGAGATTCACATCTCACATAGCTGTGGCTGAAGTCCAAGTTGTGTAATCTGTCGAAAGTTGATTACATAATTTTCACCCAACAAGATCAAATTGTGGCAAACACTTTTCTTCTATGTTTCTTTCCTCCTCTAAGAAAATTCATTTACAAAGGACTTAGGGCATGCAATATCAAGATCTTTGGTTGCTACATCCTTGAGAGTTGAGGATCTCCTGGATTTATCAAGGTCTTTGAAGATTAAACCCTTGAAGTGTTTAGAGATAACCCCTCTTTTAATTTTTGGAGAGGAAGTTTAGAAGGGGAGGCCTACTTCATTGAAGATGGTGTGGTTTGTAGATTCAACTACTTTTGGTCCAATGTCCCTGAAACACATAAATGGATGACTAGTAATTAGAGGCCTCTCATGAAGAGCAATGTAGAAATTTCCCCCTGTGCACTAGGATTTTTCATTGCAATGTTTGAATCCACTAAGGATAGAGATTTTATCCTTAAGGATAGGATCTGGTTGTAGGGGAGGAATTATCTCCTTATGAAGCCACGGTATCCAAATTTCAACCTCTTGATGGAATCTTTCAAGGTGTTGCTCGTATGGTTTAGGCTACAGAACCTCCCTCTTCTCTTTTGGTTTGGATCTTGCTTGGAGGCCATTGGGAACTCCCTAACAGAAATCTCCTATGAAGATTTATTCTTTCTCCCATACCTTTTTTGTTCGTATTCAAGTTGAGTTGGATATTTCAAAAGATCTCTCAACTGATCATTCGGTTAAAGTGGAGAAATTTATATGGAAACAACAACTAGATTATGAGAGCCTTGCATTTTGATACATAATAGGTGCTTTGAAACAAGCCATGTGGTATCTAACTGTTCAAGCCTAAAATGCAAATCTCTAGGCCAAGCTTCATGATGGAAAAAGGCAAAACCTCATCACTTAATTGTTATAGATTCTTCAAGTCAGTTGTCTAAACAACCCTGTGCACCTTCTAGGATTGCTCCCAAGGCTCATGAGCCCGCTTCAAGAGTTTCATTAATTCTTTCTTTGATGCCTCTTAAGAAGATGGTTTTAGAGTTTTTAACTTCTTTCAATGGCTAAAGTTATTTCTTTAGCCTCTTGGATAAGTACTTTGGAAGTAGAATACACGCCTGTTGTGAATGTAGTGTAAGTATTCATGGATCACCTGTCTTGGTTGAATAAAATTTCGGGGAATGAGGTTCCCTCTTTGCTGATCATGGAGTCATGACAGGATCATATGTTGCTTGTGCTGCAAGAGGTGGATATTTTAGAAGGGGTGGATTGGACTTTGGTTTCCAATTGTAAATCTAGGTCCCATAAGAAAATTTCCTCTCGAATGATACAAGTTCATGGGCCAAAAAGCCAATAGGTTAGCTGGGATCTTAGCTCAGATTTTAGTTGAGTGAAAGATGGTTTATCATCCAACTTTGTATTGTTTCAATGGCTTTTAGCCTTTTAATAGTGTTATCTTTGCAAGCATGGGCCCCTGTAGAACTCCCATTTAACTTATCAACAACAAAAAGCAAAAAAAGCACTATTTTGATATTTAAGTCAAATATTAGAGTCTCTAGCCCATCCTTTCATTCTATTTCTATTCAAATTGGGCAACTTAGTGTTTATATTCTAGGAATTGGTGAAGAGAATGTGGTATGAATATGACATCTCATTTTAGAACTGCAGGTTGTCTGATATTTTTGGATTTGCTGAATTTTGTTCCAAGTGTCACGAAATATACTACAAGCCTAGACAAAGCAGCTTTAAAAAATAACTAGAATGAATCATGACTAAATTGTTGAATGGAAATATTTTCTTATCATAGTCCAAGAGTTTAGCATTTATGCATGTGTTTTCAATATTGCATTAGTGTTTAGCATTTCTGCATGTGTTTTCAAGACTGCATAGTTAATCAGAGGCTTGTGGAATGACCTTGGTGCTCATCTCCTATATTGGAAAGGTGTCCCCATTTTAAAGACACGTAGGGAATGTCCCTAGACATTAGAAGACTTTAGTTGAAGTTGTTTGGTGTCTCTCTCCTGGAAGCATCCCTTGAAAATTAGGGAACTTCCTAAAGAGGATTTGCACGTATATCATATATGTTACATTGTTTTTTCTTCAAGTGCTGATATTTGGTTGACAAGAACTAAAAACACTAAAGCAGCATACTTATAGACTTGTTATTTTCTAATTTTTTCATAAAAAAAATTGAGTTATTTTATGGAAAAATATATTCTTATCAAAGCCCAAATAAGTACTAGTATGAAGAGAAACAACAATAAGGCTTAAGATGGTCATGAGCACTGAAGTTTTAATGGGTGATTGAAACTATTGCCATCTATGAGTACCCTTGTACCATGTTTTTAAAATAATGGCATTCATGCTCTAGTCCTCGTCTACCATTTTCAGGTGATTATGATTTAAACTTTAATAGCTTATGTCATAATGACGATTATAAAATGTCAATATAATTTATTTATAATTTCAGTGGCATCTATTTCTACTTTAAATGATAGATTTTTAATTTTTAATCATTTTACATTCTTTCAAATTGCCATAACTTTAATAGAAATATATATATATTTCTGCCATCTTCAAGTAACTATCTCCCAAATTTTAAAAAAATGGTACCAGTACCCATCTCCTCTTGTAGCAATATCAATCACTATCTCTTGGTAGCTATGCAAGACCGTAATAAGCTTTACAACTATGAACGACACTCTTTTCAACACTATTGTTCCCTTTTAAATGCCAAATGAAGTTGATTACATGTTCATACTTGTATGTCAAATTGGCAAATATAACATATACAAGATTTCAAATCAGAAATGCCAAACAATAAAAGATTCAATGTATTTTACCAAAAATTCACATAATTAGTCTTCAAGAAGACGGAGGCAATTATTACAAACAAAAATATATATATTTAATTACAATAGCTGCAAAACTAATTGTAATTTCAATAGAATGTTGAATGAAATTTTCATAAAAAGTTAGTTAACAAGCAAAGAGCAACAATTCAGATGAAGAATGCACATGGGTGCATGGTGTAATGGTGTTTCTATTGGTTGTTTGGCAATAGATACCAAGTTTGACTCTCCTAGGGGATGTTATCATGTTGCATGTGTTGGTCCTTGGTGGATGGAGTGTTTCAATGTATGGAGATGAGGCACCCCATTTGTGGCCTCACCGAGTAGGGCTGGTTAATCCCTAGATTTTCCAATTTAAAAATAACAAATGGAAAATCAAACAAAGAAAAAGAGTCTCCTAAGGAAATTAATCAATCGATAATTTTTAACAAAGATTAAACAATCTTGATTAAAATCTTATTGATCCTAACAAAATTATTGGATTGCAAGAAATTGTTAGTCAACTCTTTTAACAAATACCAACAACAGTTTATCATCCTTGCCAGTAGGCAAAACCAGTGACAGCCTTGCCTCATTTGACAAAATCATCAAGTAGAGCTGGATATATTGAATAGGATAGTTCCTGCTAATGCTATTGTAGCTGAGAAGGAGCTATAGTTTATGCCTGAGCATCATTCTTTATTGATCTCTCTAATAAGCATGATAAATGAACAAGTTGAGTTGTTGGTTCTCATGTCATTTGGAAAATACCATACAAAACTGTGAACAAAGTTTTTCTACCTTCTCTAGACTCCAAGAATATAGGTCGGCATATGTATGGCATCAAGGAACTGAATTAGAGTGGAAGATCCTTAGGTTGTAGACATATCTTCAATAAAACATGGATTTGGCAAGTTCAGATGATATCATGCTATTTGCTATGCAATGATTACTAACTTACCATTATTGCAAGTATACAAATGTATAACGCAACTGTTGTCATTTGAGGTTTTGATTCTTAAGGAAATATAGACAGTTTCCTACATTAACTATAGTATGAGATAATTCCACATTAGCCTGTGATATCACTGATCTGTAAATTCTAGCAGCATTCTAGCATAAATTGCATATAAGAAGAATGAAAGAAAGAACAAACACAAAAGACAGACTGATACAAATTGGGGAAACCCTTTTGAGAAAAACTCAACCTCCAAAGTATTGAAACCAATGTATTTCTAACATCAAAATAGTTACAATACAGTATTAGGCTCCAAGCCTTAAAATGAAAATCAACAATCTCAACCAAGAAGGAAACCATGCAAGATGTGACCACCTTTTGAAGTAGCAAGCAACCATTGTTGCTATCTCTATGAGACCGATCAGATAACAAATGAGAGCTACACGTCCCACTCCATGCTCCGGAAGATCTCCTCAACAAACAACTTCAGCACTGATTTGCTTACACCAAGCTCCACTCACAATGAACAAGTACAAGTGATCGATAAACTCCTACCCAAGCCTTCTATTTATACCAGTGAGAGGAAGGCTTACTAGAAGCTGCATGCCAACATGTGATTACTAGAAACTTCTTGTCAACTTGTGACTACTAGAAGTTTCTTGTCAACATGTCAGCCCAAGCATTAACTGCATTTTACAAACCTCAAAATATTAAATGCATTCTCCCAGTGAGCCGTATTGACCATGTGCTCACTAAACCATGACCCCTCCAATGTGCCACCCATAGTAAATACATTTTCAATGTCATATACAACTTCCCCTAAGAAAATATTGCCAATCCCAATCTGTGGAGTCCCACATAGACATGGACCACAACAATATGAAATATCAAATGTTTCTATATGCAAGGTGTACAACACCTTGCAATAGATTCATTGTGTACCATGCAAGGAGTTCATTCTTTAACACATTTGGATACCTCTCAGCACATTTCAGATCCACGATTAAGATGGATTTGTTCTACTATTATTCCTTTATTCCTTTGAAATAGTTGTAAGATTTGGATTTCTGGATTAGCAAGAACATAAATATTTAGTCTTCACAGCAAAAAAATTACTAGACGAAGGGTAAAGTGGCAAAACATTTCTTTAGATTGACTTGACAAACCAAAAAAAATAGCTTTATTTCAAATAATTGGGAAACTTTTGGGAAATTAAGTTTTTTTTTTAAATTTCATAAAAATAGAGAAAGAAAATGTTTGTTTTTGTTTAAATATCATACCGAATGGGGACTAAAGAGTGACTTTTGCAGATATTAATGGGATTTAACTGCAATTTTTTTGTGATTTTCTTTCACCTTGGAATTCATGTCCAAGTCTACCAAACGATCTGTGATCCTTTTCAGATTGGATCACTGACTAGTTCAAGCCACAAAAACTTATGACTTTTTCCAGATATTTGCTACTGGGTAAAAGCATCTTTCAGGAGGGCATGAAATGGTGAATTGCATTATGATAAAAATTTGAAGTAGGGAATGGTATATTTAGCATTTGAGGACGTTTTACACCCTAATGAAGGTTGCCTCACCCCCAACTAAAGTTATATTCCATGAGGTATTCCTATGTGTTAGGGACTGCATCAAAATTGGCACATTATAATTCCATTTGTTATCCAACTGAAGCATAGAAAATCATATATCGATTGTACCTCAACATCATATCAGGCCATATCATTAATGTTAGTTATCCTCAATAAGATCTGAATCCGATTTGTTTGGTTCTGAAATAGAAACAGAACAGTTTTAGTAATAATGAAAAGACATGCTTTTGATAACATTTTTTTCGTCAAACTTTTCAACAGTTTAACTTTTCTGACAATTTTAATAGAAAACAAAAAAATGGATTTATTTATTGTTTTGTTATAAGATTTTTGTGGTAGAAACTTTAATGAAACTCCCTTGCCATTTCCATATCTTGCAGCAATGCTATCAAGTTTACACATGAAGGAAAAGTAGGTATAACATTACAGGTGACATCGCAGCCATCCTTTGCAGAGAACCAGAAAGATAGAAAGGATTGTGGAGATTTTTCTTCGCATTCTGAAACAGATATGAACACGCAGAAAAATGACACACCCTTGTCTCAAAATGGTGGTTTGGGCGGAGACAAGTCATCGAATGATGTGAGTTGTGGAATAGATTCTAAGCAGTGTAGAGAAGCACCAAACCAAATGGTAAAATCAGAAACAAGATCATTGTCATCAATCGATGGAGATGAATACCTAGAATTTGATTCCGATGACCAGGAGAAAATTATTTGGCTGCATTGTGATGTGTATGACTCTGGGATTGGAATTCCAGGTAATTGACTAAAAATGTTTTCACACTATAGTTTTTCAGCTATCCATGAAAGTATTTATGTTCTGGTTGAAAAGCCTCCATTCTCTAAATGCATAAACTCTTATTCATCATACCTTACTTATTTCTGAGTCCAACCATTTTAGCTCTCTAAAGTATCTTGATTTTATTAGTTTCTTAATGAATTATTTATATTTTATTCAGAGAAAGCATTGCCAGCCTTGTTTAAAAAGTACATGCAAGTAAGTGCAGCTCATGCTCGAAAATATGGCGGAACTGGACTTGGTCTTGCAATTTGCAAACAACTGGTAAGTTACTTGTATCATTTTGTAATTTTCTCTTTCAGTTGTTTACATTATTCTGTTGCAATAAATTGTAACTCTTGTTTTGTTTTAAAATTACTTTAAATTGTAAATACTTTTTTTGAATTGACAAAGCTATGTATGATAAAGGGTGTATCACTAGCATATTTGATAATCATCTTAATCTCAAAATGAGCTCCAGACTAGTTATACTTGCTGATATGTTTTTGCATATGTACCAAGAGATACATCACGGAAGCTTTTGACAACTTGTCATATTGCTAGATATTTAGAATTTGTCGAAGATAACCTCCTAGCTTAGCTTACGAGCTAGGGACTGAGAGATACAATTGCAAATGAATTGAAACAATACAAATTTGAGCAAATTGAAAGCAAACATGCAAACTAAAATCAGTGACATCCTTTTGAACAAGTCAAAACGAAAATCATTATTGTACAATATGTAAATCACATGAATATCTCAGTGAAATTGATAGATGGACCCGCCTAAACATTCCCTAAGAACAACAAATTAGTAAGATCCATAACTTATATGATGTAGAAAATGAAAGACCCTTTGAATTTCCCAGTATATAATGATATTAGGCACAATTAGATAGGCATGAGCATAGTTGGAAAACTCGCACCTACAAAAAACTCGCTAAGGGAAAAATTGGAGAATTTTTTAAAACTTGCCAAAAACTTGCCAAAACTTGAGAACTTAAAAAATTGCTTAATAAACATCAAAAAAGACATTTTCAGCTTTAAGTTCTGCATAGCCGAGTTTTTCGAAAAACTCGGCAAAAACTCGTCCAAGAAAAAACTCGCGAGTTAAACTCAAAAAAACTCATTTTAAAAAAAAAAACTCGCGAGTTTTCTGTGAGTCTGCCAACTATGGGCATGAGAATCAAAACCTAATACGTGAAACCTTAAATCAAGACAATGAAGATTTCATACTTTTAAAAACTTAAAAGAATTAACAAATAAAGAAATATTTATTAAATTTTAAGAGATCCAGTCCATTGAATGGTAATAATCTATGTATAATGAGTACATTTTATCTTTATTATTTTTTATAAACAAAATCTAAAGCTAAGCCTAAAATCATACAGAAACAATATACTAAGGAATACAAATTTTAAGACTCATACATGGTATTGTGTCTTTAATTTCACATATTTTAGTTTTTTTATGTTCTACAAAAAGAAATTGATATCTTGTCACTAATTTAAGGCCATTTTAAATTTCAAGCGTCAAAGGAAAGAAGTATAGTTTAGATTATTAAATTTGTAGCATTGCATTCAATTGCAGCGTTTCTTGCATATCATTTATGCTTTATCTAGATTCTAGGATTTTGGAAAAATCATTGGATGTGGGAAGTCATTCCTCAAAATTCTAGACAGGTCCAAAAGCATCATGTTATGAAGAGATCATAAAGTACTTAATAAAATCACACTGTGACCTATCAATTTGTTATGGATTTAGCTGCCATAAAAAATGTAGGTTTGCTGGGATGCTTCAGGAAATATACTTGAGAGAGCATATACAACTTGGACTTCAATGCTAAGATTGAAGGGTATTTATTCTGCCAATTTAGTCCCAGACTTTCACCTCACTTCATTTATTTGTTTCACATCTTTAAATGGGGCAGAACAGTGTTGAAATGGAGCCCCAGGGGAGAGGACCTAGTTTTATTTAGTGGTAACTTGTACCCCTTAAAATCTTACATGGTAAGTCAAATGACCTTCAAATTTTTGCACTGTCTTACTTGGAAAATAAAGTTCTTAAACCTCTTGTTTGGGATTCAACACCATCAAAGATGGTGCCACATCAACAATAATTTTGCTGGGCTGTCATTTAATACAAAAAAGGAGAGTCTATAACTTGTACATCAAATCATGTATTTTTGGTGCACCCTTGTGTCACCACATGATTTGTTGCTTTTCGATGTGACTTGTTGTAAGGAATAATTTTTGTTAAGTACTAATAATACAACTTACAATTAATAGCCTTTCCTTCACAAGTAAGAGATGATAATAAAATAAAAAAAGAAATGGTCCTTTAATGCCCAATGCACTCACAGCTATTGGAACCCACTCACCTATTGTGTTTTCTCCCCTAGTGCATTACAAGAAACTTGACCACTCATTGATGACCTAAGGCCTTAATGGTAGAATGTAGGTCATTCACTACATTTAGTTTCAATAAAACAAATAAAATTTATTGATTCTAACTTGTAGCCAATGTAAGTTCATTCATAACTTGTGTGTTTCCACAGAGTTTGTAGTAATGATTTGGCACTTCCAACCATAGATTTTAAATTCAAGAAATACCTGCCAAACTGAAGTTATCAATGAGACAATGACCCAAATAATTAAAGGTAAGGATCTGAGAATTGTAGATTACAATGTGCTATCATGCTTGCTTTATATTTCATTTTGTTTTTAGGCGTTTCCAAACAACAGTCCACAGTTTTTTACTTCTTAATCATCTATTTTGTTCTCACGAAAGGCCTATATTTAGTTGGTAAAGGAGCGACTGGACAATCTTGTTGTCACTAATGAAAGTGTTAAAAACATTAATTTTAATGTTAATAAATACAATAAAAAAATTTCCTTTCTGTGATTTACTATTGGTCTTTACAAACATTACTTGTAAATCTTCTTTGCAAAAGGAAAAACAAAAAAGAAGACTTCTATCCTGCACTTGTTATTGATATTTGTCATATACATGCTAGAATTGAATCTTACATGTTACTAGAATTAAAGATTAAATATATCCTAGTGGCTAAAAATGTTGCATTCACAGGTGGAATTGATGGGGGGACGTCTGACTGTAACAAGTAAGGAACATTGTGGTTCAACGTTTTCTTTTGTAGTACCTTGTAGAGTGCCAGAAAAGAAGGCCTTCAGTGATGAGATGGATAATGATCTGCTATATGACATGCCTCTTTCTGAATCTGAAACAAGAAGCAACACTACAGCTGAAGATGATAAAAGAGCTTATTTTCAGTTTAAACCACGTACATTGGGTTCTTTATTCTCATCAGGTGATGCAGCTCCCAGGTCTAAAGTTTTATCTGCAGGTAAAATAGACTCAAATCACACCACTAAGATGAATGACATACACACAGGCTACATGTTTTCCACTGGGGAATCTACTCCAAGTTCAAATCAAAATGTAAGTTTAAACCATGATGTTGACAAGCAACACTCGGAGCTTGGTACCAACTGTGTAACTGGAAAAGAAAATGTCAACAAAGTAGTCAGTGATTGTTCATCAAATGATGATTATCAGCATCTTCAAATTACACACTCACCAATGATAACTATGAAAGACACTGCTCTGAGACACTCTCAGGAATCTCAGGATTTGACTCTTTCATATTTAGCACATGAGAGTCAGGGAAAGATGGAAAAGCCCAACCAAAAGCCACCAGAAAATATTTCGGATGCAAGGAAGATGCAATCTAGACCCAAGATTCTCCTTGTTGAAGATAATAAGGTTAATGTAATGGTTACACAGTCCATGATGAAGCGGCTAGGTCATAGCCTTGATGTTGTTTCAAATGGAGAAGAAGCAGTACAAGCAGTGCAAACAAATAACTATGATCTTGTTTTGATGGTAAGCCCTCTTTTGATGTGATTATGTTCTTGTCGAGGATAGGTAAATATTTCATATCATGGCTAGCAACCTATTAGCTGCACTTGCTTCTTACTTTAAAATGACACACTATAAATGAAAGATTATGAAAAGATATCATAGTCTGCCAACTGCTTTCTTATTTTTGTGCTTGTCTATTGTCATTCTTCAGCTAGATCTTATTTGCTTTGAATGTTTTCAAAACAATAAGTTTACATTTTATTTTCCTTTGTCAAAAGTCTGAGCAGCCATGTCCTTACTCTGCGATGTTTTGTCTTGATAGAATGTCCTGAAGAGAGTTTTCTAGTGAAGAACCATGCCCCAAAAAGAGTGGGTTTTAATCAAAGAATACTTAGTGTCAGAGTGAATCATGTATTTGGATGCAGTAAGTAGTAATTCAATGCCATCAATAAAATAAGCAGATTTTGTGTTCTTATTGTATTGATTTTATGGCTTGAAAATAAAGAACACCAAGAATATTCTTTGCCTGGTAACTGTGTTGTTTGGTAATTGTGATGTCTGAAGTTGAAAGTGCCTTGATACAATGTATATAAATTATTTTATTTCAGATTTCTACTTTCTTCAGTATGTCATAAATTTCTTTTTCTGTTAAATTTAAACCGAGGTATTAAAGTGTTGTATCTTACAGATTGATCTCCTTGTGACACATGGTGAAGTGCAAGAAAATACAAATATACATATATGTCATCAGCATGATGGTGTAGCCTACTCAAATCCTTCTCAGCTCGTAGAGTGAAGATCAATTAATCGTTGTCACCAAGCCTATTATAGCTAGGCACCATTTGATAAATGTTGCAAGCATCTTGATAAGGTTAAGATGGCCTTCTAAGGCTTTTCTTATAATCAATTGTAGGAACATCATATGGGCCACTGCTATCAGTTGAATTCCTAGTAGGTCCACTACATTGACACCAAGGGTAATAAATTCCTTGTGGGATCATCGTATCATTCAAAAGGCTACAGATGATTTCCTGAACCAATTCTCAGTCAAGGGCTCATTTTGTCAACCATATTGATTTCTCTACAAATAATAGTGGTTCATACCAGAGGAAACAATAAACTAGAGTCAACCATACCGGAAGAATATATTTCCAAGGGAGTCATCATCCCACAGTAATTGGACTTTTGAGGGGCACTAAAATTATCATGTAAGGACATTACATGCTCAAATTTCATACATCCTCCCAGAGATCAATGCATGCTATGCCTGGACTTATTTACTATTTACAAACATGAAATTTGAACTCGTAATATGAATTAGATATTCATAAAACTGAACCAATTATAACATGAACAAATTAGATTATATTCTCTCTTACAGATCTGAAATAGATATGGTTTTAGCCTTACCTAGAGAATAAAATAGCAAAATTGAAGCAAGGATAATATTCAAATGTACCTTCAACTGATTTAACAAGAGAAGTTTGCAGAAGGTAGGTTTCTTAGAGGTAAAAAGCTGAGCTAAAAACATTGGTAGATGAAAAAGAGATGTAAAATGGATGCTGAATATATAATTTAATAAATCTGTATCTAGTTGCTGTAGTGTTGCTATAATTTTACATTAGAGAGAATTTCCAAAATTGTAATGGCATGCAAACGTGACAAATAGTCTTTATATTTATATATATAGGCTATTAAAATTCATCAAGCAAGTTGTCTAGGAGGACTTCTGAATGCATAGATCTCAACATCAAAGTTATCATCTTCAAGTTTGGTTTGGATGCTTTGGTTCTCAAGCATTTTATGTGGCCTCCCAGTGACTTCTATTGACAAGTTGTTATCCATCTTTATAGGTTATCTAGGGGTCCCTATGTTTTTCTTTGTGATCCCATTGGTTTCTCAACTTGTTAAGCATCATATCTAATGTGTTTCTATTGATCCAAACTCTGGTTCTTATTGTCTTCTTGGATTTATTCTTTTCTTGGTTCAAATTGATAGTCTTTCAGAACTTTGGGATGAGGACACCTTTGTTTATCTTGAAGATGCAGGTGGCTGTTGTATGAAAGAACACTTGTGTATATTTTGGGCCATAACATTGTGTTCTTTCAACTGAAATATCTTTTAAATGTAGAACCTTTAAACTAGCGGTTTTCTCATATCTTTTGAACTTACATATTTTCCTAAATATATTCTTCTTTAATTTGATGTCTAAATCTGGTGATGCCAAATTTGTGTAAAATATTTTATCATTTGTTAATGCTAGTAATCTTTAAGTGATTATTGAACTTGTATTTTTTCTGTCTTAACGTATTGATGTAAAAGTTTAAAACCTTCCCATACGTAGAACTTTCTTATAGAGAAAACCAGAAATTCTATTCTTAGGCTGCCTGTTTTATCTTTATTTTGTATTTAAGAGAACGAATTATTGTCATTAACCACTTAGATTTTCTTTCTTACAATCTCTGATATATCCAAAAATGTCTGAATCCATGTTTGATACTGAATCCCACAGGATGTATGTATGCCTGTAATGGATGGCCTTGAAGCCACTCGGTTGATCCGCAAATGTGAGCTGAGTGGAAATTGGGATGATTCTGAAGTAGCGAGAGTTGGTAAAGCTGATTGTTTGATGAATATTCATATGAATGGTCAAGAATCACCTTTTCCCAGGAAGAGAGTCCCAATAATAGCAGTAAGTAAAACTAGACCATTTCAATTTTTCAGTCCAACCACATCTACTTCCCAAAGTAAATTTGTTGCCATGTATTTATCAAGAGTTCATGCTACGTGTCAGCTCAATTATTTTTCTTTTAACATGGTTGCAACTTTCCTTTTGCCGTGGAATAGCTGTTTATCATTGATGAAATGAAAACAGAACTTTTATATTGATTATAAGTAGGCAGAAAAACAATTTGTTCGAATATTTTCAAGTTTAAAAGATGTTTCATAAAATGCAAGGATACTGGGACATGGAGGCACGGTACTGGTACAGTTACACCTTTTTTCAGAAAGAAGTGTTAAGGGGTACGCCAAATTACAAAATTATAAATATACAAATGCATATACATGAATGTGTGTACATACATATATATTTTAATAAATACCAAAAATTCAAAATACTAAAAGATTCGTAGGGACAACTTAAAAAATTTGAAAGAAACATTACTGATATAAAAGAAATAAAAGCTCCAAGAGCTTCAAAATCATATTCACATAAAGATTGTAGTATTGACAATTTAGAAGGAAGTAAAGGTTGCTATGCCATGAAATTGGCTTGCAAAAAATAACTATGGTATACAATCAAATATCAACAAAGATTCTATTAAGTTTGGGTTGGGCTCCCTCATGATTATCTGTTTAGTAACTAAGCTGTGTACTGACTCGGATCTGATTAGAATCCAGTGGTCAACACCCTAAATTGTAGGAACTTAAATGTGTTATCAATGGAAGCAATTAATTACAATAATTATAGAATAGAGATAATTCTAGAACTGTAACCAGGTAAACCATAACTAAATGACAATAATGATACTGATAAACCCAAAGAGGCCAATATCAAAGGAACGCAGAACACTCGTAGGGAATGTCTATTGTTTTTTCAGATAATATTAGCTATGTTTTCTATAGGGGCCCCACACTTGAAGAAAAACAGCTTACATTACTTGCATAGAGTACCAATATAGCTATATGCTAAAACATACAATGAGCAAACAAAATAAAAAGGGACATATAAACTATCAAAGTGAAGACAGTATACTATAGGCTTGCAGGCCAAAATGAGCCACTATTGGACAACCAAAAGACATGATGCCACCCTCAAACTATATCCATTTGTCATATCCAACGGCAGCATCCTCACATTACACAACAAAATCCTTAGCACATACATACAAACCAAGAAGCCCACCAACAAGAGGGTTAACTTGAGCAGCACTTGGAAGAGGCAGGAATCTCAACTCTAGAGCCATATCTATACAGTGCCTTACCTTGTGTAGAGAAGAGCCACAAACGATGGGCATGGAGAAATCATTGTCAACTTCGACAACCCTATAATAGTGTATTATTCATAGAGAAGCCAATACCTTACATATCATAATAGAAACAACAGCACTATCAAGGGATCCCCTTCCATTATGACTTGCTAATAATTAAGAGAAACAATAGCTCCTAGCCCAGCTAGTAGCGCCTCCCACTCAACCTCATTCGTCTTATTGCCAAAGAAAAGGAAACCTTCATATAAGAAATTGCCTTTGTTGTCTTGCAATAGTATACCTCCTCCTACACTTCCTAGGTTTCCTTTGGGAGCCCCATCAAAATTGACTTTCACAAAACCTTCTTGGGGAGGGGATCATATCTCTTTGCCTTTCAAGCATACAATTCCTTCTACCTTCTTCTTGTAGGTTACCTAAGTGCTTTTCTCTTATCCCTTGAACAAGGGGAATGATTTGTTGTTTTCACAAAAGAAGTGAATAATTTTCTGTAGAGTCAAACTCATTATAAATATACTATATGCTGGTTTCCAGAAATTTTGGGAATTGTTGTACATTTTTTGTTTTGCATTATTGAGGCCTTGGAAGTGTTGTCTAGAATAGTTGACATCCCTAAGCTAAAAGGAATAACTTAGAGAAAATCCCAAGCTTACTAACACTTTACCATTTTAGATTTTGAGCATTGATTAAGAAATTGCAAACCCAACCAGGTGACTATCTTAATAGAAGATGCTCATTTTAAGGGGAAGAGTCCACCTTAAGAAGATATTCTCTTAAGGGTTGGTTCCTATCTTAAGAAGAGGTGCACATCTTAGGTTATGACCTAAATTATCACATTGATTAGGGTTCAAACTTGGAAAGTGATGAATCCCATTGCTTTTGCTTTTGATTTTTGATGAATATAAGAACTTCATAGTGCCAAAGTGATTTATTTCCACTCAAGTGGAATAACCTATCCAATATTAATTTTTACTTGTAGCGTATATTTCTAAGTACGAATGCTAGCAAATCAGCACGTAGAATAGATGTGATTGCATTTCCTGCATAATTATCTATGAAGATTTTATCAATGAATAGACTCATGACCCATTCTACCATACTAATTATATGATAGGATGAAACATATGCCTTCTATGGTCTTAAGTAATATGCATGTGGTGGAGTTAAATAGGTTCTTCAATTGTTACCAATGTTTGTTAGAGTTTTGGGGATGGGGGATGTGAGAATCTATTTTAGGGATGAAATTATTTTTCATGATTTTGGGGATGGCAAAGGGATGCCTATCTAAACAACATATAAAAAATAATATTTTAATGTTAAAATACAATAAATTAAAAATATCTTAATCAAATGCACAATTACACCAAGCACCCATGCGTCAAATATATAAAATACCAATTAGTAACAACTATCATTACCTTTGAGTAATACACTGACTTAATCTTGGCAAAGAACATGCACTAGATTCAAACAAAGTCAAACAATCAAACAAACAGTAAGAGTGAAAAAAAACAGATTAGATGCAAGATAAATATTAGCTAAAATCACAACTAAATTAAGATAGATCTATGTTCATTGCATTTTTTCTAAGCCAAAAATAAGCAAATTTTAAACCATAGTTATTTTTAAGTTGTGTTTAAAACTACAGGCCATTAGGGATGCTTATGCTAGAGCATCCCTTTGACATCTGATAATGCAGAGGCATTCCATTTCCTACAAATCCAAGGGGCATTCAGTGCCATCCTTAGTTTCTTCAAACTCAAAAAGATTACATAGAAAAACCTTCCCTAAGGAGTAGGAAGGATATAGAGATCAGAAAAACTTGAAAGATTTAGATCAACTAGATTTAACCGAAAGATCAACCTAATACATTCTGTTATCAAATAATTGAGACTATATCATCGGGCATGCAATGCAAAATTGCCTCATCCATAGACCTAAAGCTTAGACAAGTTTCATTACATAATAATATTAACAAAGAAGCCAAAGGGAACCAAATCAAACCATTGCAATCAGACCCATACTTTCTTGACAAGGGTAGACCTTTCAGACAAGAATTTTATTGGCATCTCTTCTTTGGCAACATTGAAGCCCTCTTGAAGAGGGGAGGACTTTTCTAGATGGAGTAACTGAAGGACATCCAAAGCAAGGTGATAAATAGATTTCCGTTTGTTCGCCAAGAGAAATGTTTGTATAGTCACTACCTCCCGAATGAGGGCTTTGAACCTCTTCTCCATGCCCCTAATTGTGTTGACCAACACCAAGCCACAAAATTTATAACCAATTACTACAAGAGGGGAGTTTTTCTACTGTTGCTCTATTGACTACATCCAAACCAGCCCTTACTTTTTCCTAGATGAAGTATCTCCCTAAAGCTTTGGTGACCTTATCTCCAATTAATCAAAGAACATTACCCATGAACATTGATGAAATTTCAGAGTTGACACGTTGCCTTGAAGCCCCATCAATAAAATCTCTACCAAGTATCTTGACTGTCTTCCAAAACCTCTTCCTCTTGAAAGAAAAGGTTTTGCGCATTTGAGTTGTCGTTATTTCACTAATAAAGCCATTTATCTCATAGTAGAATCCCTCTACAACCATGGCTCCATAACACAACAAACAAGAGATATGTAAAAATTTGGAATGTGGATGAATAAGGCCTCCTGCAATTTCATATCGAAGATCAAACAAGTGAAAATAAGTGGGAGCACTTCCCATTTCGAGCAATAATGATCAAATTATCGTTACATGCATGAATCAATTAAAGGTTTACTTTGAAATATTTTCTCATAATTGTTTGGAGATCTGACCACCATGTGATGTTTTCATCAACAATTAAAGCATCTAATTGATCTATACCTTGGTTTGATAAAACTCTGCCATCATATTTCCTTCTCAGTAACAATAATTGATGTGGTAAGTTGGTAGGTTATCCAATATTTTGAAGGCCTCCTTTAACATCTTCATTATCTTCCAATCAGTCAAGTAATGTTTCCAAATGCAGAGGGAGACGACCATTGAGCCACCCTTGATAATAATATTAGAGGTTACACAATTTAACTAATTGTAAACCAAGCACTAATGCTTTAGCCTAAACTTCATTATCAGTTCCCAATTTCAACGTTTTGTTGCCAATTTGATCAAGCTTCCCAAAGAATCTTGAATGACACACCCTACACCAAAGGGACCCAAATCGCCTCGAGGTGTGCCATTGAAATTTAATTTCCATGAGTCTTCCAAAGGAGAAATCCACTTAAACCTCAAGCAATCAATTGGTGATACAAAATGATTGGAGATCCCATGAACAAAAATCCTTAGTTTTCTTAGATTGTCACAAAATTGAATAATAAACCATGTTTTCCTCTATTTTAATTTCCATGAGTCTTCCAAAGGAGAAATCCACTTAAACCTCAAGCGATCAATTGGTGGTACAAAATGATTGGAGATCCCATGAACAAAAATCCTTAGTTTCTTCTTAGATTGTCACAAAATTGAATAATAAACCATGTTTTCCTCTATTTTAATAAATACACCATGGCATGAAATTTCTTCTCTTTCATCTCTTTAAGTTTTTCTTGTAGTATGAAAAGATCATGTTGAATTTTATTGCTAGTTACATCTTTTTCAGTGTGTCCTTACTCCTTGGTGAAGGTTCCACCTAGCTTGGGTGCATATTTCCTTTGCTCAATGTAATCCTCCAATGGCAAGGTTTCTAAATTGGAAAGGATTCTTGTGTATTTATATAATCTTCTCCACTGTTGAGACTAAGGTTGTTCCACAATCACTAATTCACATCTCTTAGATGTCAATTTCCATCAAATATTGATTTGTCTTGTTCAAGGGTGTTAATGCATATTTATGTCATGGATTTGTTTCTTTTGATATTTTTTATGACATATAATGGCCACAAGATACCTATTAAATTTATGTAATTCCTAATGCCATTTCTAGGCAATAGAAAACTTGCTATGATGTATTGATTTGGATTTGATAGGAACAACACAATAAATGGTTGGAACTTAGATATGTTATAAGTGGAAGCAATTAATAATAGCTGTACCATGGATATAATTTCTAGAATTGTAACTAAATGAACCATGACCAAATGGCAATTAAAATATACACTGAACAACATTGGAATAATGGAACTAGGAAGAGATGTTAATC
The DNA here is from genome assembly GCA_007258455.2 of Sequoia sempervirens. Classification (NCBI taxonomy): domain Eukaryota; kingdom Viridiplantae; phylum Streptophyta; class Pinopsida; order Cupressales; family Cupressaceae; genus Sequoia; species Sequoia sempervirens. The sequence continues at coordinate 22,813 of VDFB02136733.1, forward strand.
TACAAAAAAAATCTCTTGCTATCTTTAATTTCGAGTTAGAGAGGATGACTACAGACTTCCCTGTATGCGCTCTTTGATATGTGCAACTATATGTGTGTCTTTATGGGGAAAAAGTAGATGAATTGATTTGTGTATAGAATTCGAAGAACCATGTAGAGAAGTAATTCATCTTGAGAATTCAAAAAAATCTGACAATTGTCATCCAAGAAGTGGAACTTGTTAAAATACAATCTTTCAATTTCTCAACAATTTTAGGATCTTTAATACATTTTTGTATTTTGCTGTTTTGGGGTTTTTCAGTCTTTTTTCCAAAAAATCAATAATATAGAAAAGTGGAGATGAATGACTTAAAAAAATATTTGTAAGCTTTCCAACCCATTATTTGGATTTTGATCAATTGTAAAGAAACAATCTCAACAAGCAGAACTTCTCAAGGGAAGGTGCTCATCTGAAGTGGAGCTTCTCATTTTAAGGGAATATGCTCAGCTTATGAGGATTCCATCTCAATCTGATACTTGGATCATGTATTCACAATCTAAGTACATTGACAAAGATGGAGATGCCTTTTAAGCTTTTTGACATGGGAGACAAGTTCCAATTGTGTAGTGGGGGGTTTGTCCATACCATAAATCTATGATAAAATATAATATCACAAATCCTTGTTATATGAAGTATTAAGGAAGTGAACTAGCAATATTTGTATTTCTACATTGAAAATGTTGGAGTTTGTCATCTTGTATAAGGAACTTATATTTTAGGCTAAGTGCCATATTTAGGTCAGCCTTCTTTGAATATGTTCCCAGTTGGCTCCCTTTAGATGTGTATTGATGTGTATATATACACATCCAAACCCATTGTTTAGTAATCCACTTCATTTGTTTTCAAAGTGTTAATTGCCTACCGGCACCATCACATGTTTGTGTCTCCTTTTTTGCATTGTTCTAGTCTTGTTAAAGCTTAGTCTTTTCATTCCTCAAGGTTCGTACTTGTTAATTTTTCCATGGTATTAGAGCAAGCAGGACTCTCTCGAGGCATTTGAGTAGTGTTTTCCAAGGAAACCCTAATTTTCAAGATTAGTACACATCTTACAGAATATTGTAAACTTTTAAGGTGATTTTTTCAAAGAATTTGGGGATCAACATAAGGGATCTACAATCCAAATTTCAGATTTTTGTGATTTATTTTGATCAAGTTATTTCCCATTTAGAGTCTTTCATATATTCTCTTTGTAGGCCACAACTTTGGGGATTTATTTGATTCCTTAACTTTTTCAAAAAGCTCAAGAAAACTTATTTGGGTTATGTTCTTTGAATTTTTGGAATTGAGGCCAACCTTATTCTGAAATATTCTAGTCAATGTTTGGTCAAAGGCAACATACATGCATACTCCCACATGCCATTTCCCCAATATTGTAAACAAGATCATCAAAGGTTTGAAGTCCAAGGGCCAAATCACCTAAAGAAGAAACATAAATGGAAGAGGAAAACATCAAGGTCAAGGTAGTTCTTGACAAGAGAAGAAACAAGATGCATATCATTTTTTTTGGAAAAGTGTGATTATAATTTATTATAGAAAATTTGACCATAAGCACATAGATTGTCATTCTCAAATTGCCATTCTCAAATTCAAGATCTTGAAGAACACTCTAGGGAAACAATAGGGAATAAGTTCTTTACTTCCCACAATGGTTATGGCTTCCCATCTTGCTCTTTGTGCTTCTTCTCCTGCTTGATCCATTGCTTTGTTTGCTAAGGGAGGTGATACAATACTCTTTGGCATCAATAATTGGGTCACATCAACTATGGGACAATACACCACATGGTAAATAAAAGATTGGTCTATGACTTTCCCCCTATAAACCCTCCTAGCAATGTATATGGGAAACATCATCAAGAGGGGTTTTTGAAAAAAAGCTAGTTAATGTGGATCATGGCCTTTGGAGCTCATTCATATAGGTCCTATAAGAAGCAATCTTTAGGTGTGTCAAAATACTATGTCGCTATCCTTGATGATTTTTTGAGAGATATATGGATCTTTTGCATCAAGTACAAGGATTAATCCTTCAAGTTTAAGGAACTCAAAGTGAACAATGCACACCAATATAACTGACAGATCAAGCATTTTCATTTGTATCAAGGAGCTGAATATATTATCAAAGAATTTCAAAGGTATGTAGTAGATTATGTCATCTTCAAGCAGCCAAGAATATCCATTGATAGCTCAAATGATCTCTTCGTCTTCAGTCTTTGATTAGCCTTAAAGAGTCTCCTTTAAAGGGGGAGCATTTCACAATAGTCCCAGTGATCTAATTCCCTAGTCAAGCTGAAGGGTGAATGTTGCAATTTGTAATCTTGTCCAAGGACCTTTGATTTAGATCCCAAGAGATCTCGGGGACAAACTAGTCTTAGTGAAAGATGGGTTTATAGATTATGCATAGGAAAATAAAAATCAAAGTAATCCAACATGCTACTTCCATTCAAACATAAGTGAATAAGGTACAATTGGATGTTATAGATAACAAGGCTAGAAATGAAAAATCTTGCTATCAGAAAGGGGTGAACACTGGTTTGCTTAGAATCTTTAGTTATCTAAACATCGACATGAAGGATCAAATGTCTATATAGACAATATAGTTACAAAATAAGCTAAGAAGACAAAATGGTTTGTCCCAAATCACTTGACCTTCCAACTAATTGGTGATTGTGTTCCCTAATGGTTGATTTTCCAATCCCATGTTCTGACAAAGAAATATCGCATGAATGCCATGTGTGTAGGACTGTTGACTATGCAATGATTGCCAAGTGACACATGAAAGTGCATTGAATCATTTGTGGTGGTGTGCAATGACATAATGACTTGCAACAAGGTGCACGTGATAAAGTTGGAGCTTTTCATGCTAGTGCAAAGTGCTTCTAAGTCATGTGTTAACACAAAATGTTTGAGGCACATACAAGGTTCTCGTTGAAAAATGATGGCCCCCATTGTGTTTTCAATGAGCTATAGAAACTAAATGCAAAGCTACTAAAGATTGTACCAATTTGCTTGATCTACATGCTACCTTGCCTTAGCCACTCTTAAAAAATGATGTTAACCTTGGTAGGATGTGTGTTGTGGTTGTGTATATGATCTCATCTCATGCAATTGTGCATAGGTGCCCAAGATCCAAGTTTGAAAAGTATTGAATTGGCATTGGCTTAAGAAGAGAAGGAAAGTATGGCTTGAAGAGATCAACATTAAATATTAATGCAAACCGAGGTATTGTGAAAGATTGAGAACAAAGGCTTCTCACTAGTTGCATGTAGAATGGCGTATGGACCATATGGTAGATACTTCATCTTTTGGTGTGGACATTTCAAGTGCTCCTTCTCAAGATGCAACTAGACTTTGTTGTCGACCTTGAATTAGTAAGGTGTGTAATGCATGTCATGGCAATCTTTGAATTTCTATTGTTAGCACAAGAGAATTTTTTAAACCTACTGATGAACACTCTAAATGTGCTGCAAAAATTCTACACTTTATTTGCCTTTCATTCCAATGTGTGCAGTTTTTCATGACGTGGTGTGCAATAGGATATGTCAAAGGGTGTTGCTAGTTGAAACCTAAGATATTTATGGAAAGGACTATTCCATATAGAACTATGTAGAACTCTATTCTAGGCATGTGGATGTAGAGAAGATTGGCATCCCAAATGTGTGGTTGGATATGGTTTTAGATCCACAAATGATGCAATAATGTGCAGTTGACCACCTCCATCTGTTTGGCTGAGTGCAAATGAAAGGTTGTGGATTGATCCAAATATGTATTGAATCTTTCCACAAGGATTGCCAAAATGTGCTTCAAACCTTGGGTTGCAATTAGACTCAAAGGATGTAGGTAGCACAAACATGATTGAAGAAAAGACACATGTTTTCCTACATGAGACTATTTTTCTTGCAAGCAATCATGATGACCCATAGTTGCTAGGAGATTAGTACTAGCACTAGTACGGGAGACAAGTACTAAAATTGGTACGAGAGATGGGTATTGGTACTAGTACCTCAATTTTTGAAAAAAGGAGATGGGTACTTGGAAATGCCAATTTTCTTTAATATATATATCGAAACTATGAATATACCCCAAGTTTAACGAGAAGAAAACTGAAAAGATAATTTTTTTGCTATTTTAATTTATTTGACAATCAATACCATGACATTTACCTTTCAAGTTTAAACATACAAAGACTATAATATAATAGATTAAATTCATAAACAACAGAATTTTAAGAGGACTATAGATGGAATTCATACCAATGCCTACCTATATGAGAATAGAATAATTTTGCAAGGTTAAATCACGTCTATATTATTAAACACATGTCTTGGGTCATGGGCATAGATGGTTGAAGTAGAAATTTGTAGGATAGATCATGGAGCATTCCCTAACTCTTGCAATATTCATTTTTTAAAGTTTATGAAATGCATACACAATCACATGTGCCTATCAAGGGCATAAAAACATATTTTGTTTACAAAAAGCATAGCCATACAAAGTTGCTCATGTGAGTGTTAGGATAGGAATAGAAAAAAAATTGTTGTTCAAATCATAGTAGTAGGTGTACACATTGTAAAATAATATCACACAATGGAAATGTAAAGTTGTAGTGCAAATAGTGACCAAATTAATATTGTGCAACACTTCTTAGGGTTTTAGGGTTTTATTTTCATTTTTATATTTTTATGCATTTTTGGGGCCAATGTACCGTAATTTAGGGATTTTCTGAGGGGAGACAAAAGGAAATGTAGGTGAGATGTTTCCTTCATTTTGAAACATCCAATACGAGAAATTTTTCCAAGTCCCCGAGATGCATCCCAAGGGATTGGAGAGGCATCTCCTTGTAACATTGTGATGTTACCATTTTTAAAATGTGTCTACCACAACTAACACAAAGTCATTTTGATGTTTCGTAATAAGTAGTCCATTCATGAAATATATGTTGATATATTCCTAGTGATTTTGTAGTATCACCAGAGGTGTGTAAAGCCAAGCTTCATGGTTGTGGACTTGCTAATGCAACAAGGAGTGTAGGACTTGATATGGCCTTCAATGTTTGCACACATGTGAGGCCAAAAGAAATGTTTTAATAGTGCTACTAGTGTTTTGGTAGCGCCAAAGTGTCTAATTGTATCGGTGTAGTGTGCCTCCTAAATGAGTCTTTAGTGAGGTGTGCCTTCTAGAACATAGATATGCCCAAGCTTGAAGAGAATTTTGTCAAACAAAGGAAATTCGCTAGGCTATTTAGCTTGGGCAAGCATGGTGTAGGTTTGCACGAAGTTTGGATTTACTTAATAGAGTCCCATTGTCCCAATTAGAGAGTTGTGCCCCTTGTGCTTGATTACCAAATGGAACTACTATATGTCATCCACTTCATGTGATGTGCAGCTAGCTTGCTTTGTGTGTGCAAAAATTGAAGTGGCTTATGATCAAAATGAATGATTATCTCCTTATCCAAAATGTAGTGATGCCACTATTTGATAGCATGAATGATGGTGTACAATTCTTTGTCATAAGTGTAGTAGTACAAAACCGTGCCATTGAATGTCTCTAAGTGATAGGCAACCAAATGCCCATGCTATGTGAGTACCATGTTGAGTGTATAGTCAAATGCATTGGTTTGAATATCAAAGGGGTGTGCAATGTCAAGCATTGCGTAGAAGTACTGCTTGAGCTCCTTGGAGGTGTGATGTTGTATTAGTATCTAAATGAATGCTCCTTTGATATGCATGATTTGGTTGAGTGCCCAAGACATGTGTAAGAATCCGAGAACAAACCAAAAATAGAAATTCGCATGTCCAAGAAAGTTGCACAATTTGATGATGATGTGCAAAGTTAGCCAATTTTAAATCACCTTGTTTTCTCTAGATCTACATGGATGCATACACAACAATGATGTAGCCCAAATATTGGACTTGTGTGTTGCCAAAATTACACTTGTTGAAGTTAGCTTACAACTTACGTTGGCACCAAGTGTCCAAGATGTACAAGACATGCTCCACATGTTCCTCTTATGTCTTGCTAAGATGAGTATGTCATCCAAGTTTACAAAAGAGTTGATGAAGGGGTGCAAGATGTCATTCATTAGATGCATCAATGTTGTTGGCACATTGGTCAAGTCAAAAAGGCATATTCATTCATACAATCCCTCCTTGGCCTTAAAAATTGTTTTCCATATTTTCAAGAAGGATTGGTACATTGTGATATCCCAATTTGAGGTCAATCTTAGTGAAGTGGTGCACACTATGGAGTTGGTCGAAGAGGTCATCGATACATGGTAGGGGATATCTATTTTTCACTATGGTACAACGGGCTATTTGGAAGGGTAGATTCAATAACCAAATCAATTGTGTGTTGTATTGTGTAGTGTGGGAATATATTTGTACTATTGTAATACCTTGTTGAGTTGTTTCTAATGCAACAATGTTCATGCAACCTTGTATGCAACCACTATGTGCATACTTTATTGCATACATGCCTCTAGATGAACCCTGAGAAGCATAAACTTTTGCATGTATAAAATGACCTTGTGGCATTGTTTGGCAAAGACCAAGGTAGTGGTTGTTGTTGTGTTTTTCCACCTTTGTGGCTTCACTTGATAGACGCCATCTCTATCATACATGTATGGTCTCCCACATGCTATGTCATAGAAATCCATCGACACAATGTCACAAGTGATTGTCTTACATGGGTTTAACTACATACTTGAAAGTACATTGGTTTTTTACCTCAATGTCACCTTTTAGAAACCATCCCAAATAGAATGGTCTCAAGTGTGCTTGAATACATTGTTGATGATGACTCTCACTAGTTGTATGTTGATCCAACACTTTGTATGGAAGAGATGCTCACATTCCTCCACAATGTAAATAACCATGGTGCTAGTGTTGAGATTGTGTGCCTCCTAATCGGTCTGTTTGGCCTCTGTGAGATTCAATGTGGCTTGCGCAACTAGGGATTGCTACACACAACATTTAACATCATTGTGGGAATTGGTGCAATAGTGAGGCACCATTTATCACCTTGCTGCATTTTCTTTCCCTTGTCCATGATGTGGATGCTTTGGCATTATGCATAGATGATGTTGAATTTTGTTGTTTTTACACAAGGGGATTTCACTTCTATGCAAGGAGTTTTGGAATTGAAATATGCCTTGGATTGTTCTTGAGCGAGGAAAGCTTCTTTTTGAGCTTGGTCTTCGCTTCAATTTTGGATGTGTTTTGCAAAATGCTTGTCTTAACATCTTTGAAGTTAGGAACTCCATTTAGAGTATTTAGAGTGAATGTAAGGTGATAATCCACTTACGTATTTGATCTTTTTGTGCTGCTCAGGAGTGTCCTCATGCAAGGGCATAAAGTAGTCATCGAATTCAATGGTGTACTTCTCTACAATTTGCTCCTTTAGTTGGTGCAATTGTTGGAACTTTGTGTACTTATCCTCATACTATCTAAGGGAGAAAGATTCCTCTTGCAACACACTAACAAAGGAATTCCAAGTCTGAATTGGATTGTGGTCCCTTTTACATTGTGTGCTAAGTATTTGCCAACAATGGGACATTGAAATGGACATCTTCAATGCTACAAAAGAAATATTCTCTACGTCACTAAAATTGTTGATAGAGAAATATGCCTCCAATTATCGAACCCAATTATTCAATGTTGTGGCATCAATGTTGCCTCTAAACATGTATGTTTGCAAAATGCTACAATATTAGTCTGAGTCAACATGTGAGTTCATGGAACTATCCAAAGAGCTCTCAGCATTGTCTTGAGAGAATTATTAATCATCTTTTGAGTGGTTGGAGACACGTCTAATGTTCACTTCAATGCACCATCTATTTTACTTTTGTTGTGATGTTTTTCTAGATGCTTGGATGTTGAATCAAGAGGGAATATTTCTTACATTATTGTGCTTGCAGTTTTACAAGCATGTGCTAAACATTGCTCTAATACCAATTACCTAAATCCCAAGAGATTTGGGGGATAAACCAATCTTAGGATGGGTTTATAGATTATGCATAGAAAACAATAAACATTACTCTGATACCAATGATCTAGATCCCAAGAGATTTGGGGGATAAACCAATCTTAGGATGGGTTTATAGATTATGCATAGAAAACAAGAATCAAATTAATCTAATAGACAATTGAGAGAGAGAGAGAGGCCTTGGAAATAATGTTCTAATTCTATTCAAACTGAAATGAATTGGGTAGAATTGGATATTCTAGTCCCAAATTTTGACAAATAAACATCACTTGGATGCCACACATGTAGAACTTTGATTGTGCTATGACCAATAGATGGTATGCAAAGGTGTGTTGGGTCTTGTGTAGTGGTGCCTAATGACACAATGACCTGTGCATAATGCTATTGTTGGAGCTTGTGTACTAGCACAAAGTGCTACTAAATCATGCACAGTAATGTAAAATGCTAATGAGACATGTACAAGGCAGTTGCACTCTGGTCAATCTTATAATGAATTTTAGGCTTAGAGCCTTAAGTCAGCCTCCGTTGGATATATGTTGATGCATATATATACACATTCAAACCCATTGTTTAATAACTAAGTTACCGGTTCATCCCTTGCATTGCTTGGAACAAGGTCTAGTTCGTACCTAGTTTGGATTCTAGTCTATTTTGGGTGGGGACTCTACTAGGGCATGTGAATAAGACTATGGGTTCATCCCAAGCAAACATGTCACTAACCCAAAAGAATTCATTTGTACCAAAGACAAATCTGCTTCAACTATGAAAGAGAAAAAATGGAGCCCTAACATTGTTTCTCTATTAACATCCAAAGTTTCTCTTTTAATGTTAGGAGAGCAACACCAAAATCTGACCTACAATTTTTTTTTCAGAGTTTATTTGTGAGAGCATCCACCCAAAATATTAAATGCCCATTGATAAAGAAACAATTTTTATTACTTGAGCCAATCAAGGTCTAACTGTGGGGGCCAATATAGAACGAAAACATTGAAAATTGCTGAAATCATTTTTATCATAATGTTGAGTGATTGATAAGGATTTATTGAGTATTTCCCTCTGTACATTTACCTAAATCTTTATTTCCCCAATTTTCCTAATCTTTAATACTATTTAATATTACCATGTAATGGCTAGATACCCAACATTATTTCCCAAATATTTAATATAAAATTAATCTATTTAATTTATAATCTTTTAACTTATTTATAATTTTTAGTCAGTATATATATAATTCAGAGACATTACATTTTTATACATGGCTAAAATATATCTATTTATGATTTCCATATGTTTTTGTATGGACAAACCCAACCCCAATATTTTTTGGGCCAAACCAGCAAACCCGAGCTAGAACTGGTAACTTAGTTTAATAATCCAATTCATTTGCTTATAAACTGTTATTGCCTATAGGCACTTAGTATCTTTGTTTCTAAGGGTTGGCACCTACTAATTTCTACAAAAAAGACTTAAAGCATGATTAGTCTCTTATAGGCACACCAAACCCTTGTTTGTTTTATACTTTCTTAATGTCCTTTTGATTATTTTCTTAACCTTCTTCGCTAAAGTAGATTCTAAACATAGAATCAAATTCTCAAAATCTTCTTGCTTTTGCTACACCATAAAAAAACATCAGTACTAGATTACTAGGTTTATATTGCATTGCTTCATTCCCCATTCTTGAGGCCGAAACAAGCTCTCCCATATTTTAAATCTTTACATCAGATCATATACCCCAATATTAGAAAAAGTAAAGTTGCTCTTGATTGTAAGATAGTTAAATCACTAATAACTTTAATTTATCCTATTCCTTTTCTTTAATTTTAAGTTTTAGGAAACTCTAGAGGAGTTTGTTTTCACCTGCAGAAACAGAATCACACAGAAAATGCATGTGGAATCACCATAAACTCTTTCTTTGCAGTTTCTCATAGTCAAACTCCATCAAAAACATGTTTGAATGTTTTTAGCTCATTTTTGTGAAATGACTGATTTTTTATTTTATTTTATAGCAAAAGTAATATTATCCAGAGGTTGTGTGGCTTTGAAATGGATACCCATACATCCAAACTAAGTAGAATGTTATGGAAACATGAATTTCACAAAAGGAGATATAAATTACTCAGGCATAAATCAAAGAACATTGAGATAGCAGACATTCAAAATAAAATCTTACTAAAACAGCACTTCAAACCATGTAGAGGATAAGAAAGAACTCTCTTGAGAAGGTAAGTGCATCAGCTCAAGTCTAAAAAGAATCAGGTAGCGGTATCAATCTTGCTCTTGAACAAGGACTAATCTTTGATGGACTATCTACATAAAGCTATTCCCAAAAAACACTATAAAAATCATGTTCAATTCTAAGGCTTAAAGCCTTAAAGGTATATTTATAGTTACCTTTCTCTGTTCCTCCAATTTTCTTTTGCATGTGTGAAATAAATTTTACATGTTAACCTCATTCTAATATGTTTTTACCCTAATATCATTTTTTATGTTTTCAAAGTCTAATTATAACATCTAGTCTCTTAATTCCTACTGTGATTTTTCTAATACAGAAGAGCCTTTCCCATGTCAACTTATTGCTTATTCATTGACAGCTCTTCTTGGCTAGAAATGATACGTTTTTCAGATGAAATAATTTATTCTTCAGTGTATGTAATAGTTACCTTTTCGAATGGGCCCATTCAAGTTTTTTAAAGAAGTTCTAAGTAAGTCTTCTGTTTTGTTGCAGATGACAGCAAATGCTTTGGCTGAAGGTGTTGATGAATGCTTAGCAAATGGCATGGATTCCTTCATTGCAAAACCTGTCAAATTTGAGAAACTGAAGGAGACTCTCTGTCAATATATCCCTGGATAGGTTCAGTACTGAAAGCAGCCTATAAGAATATACTAAGTGCTTGCATATATTCAGTGAAAAGTCTTTATGCAGAAGAGAAAAATTGTCTCCTTTTTTGTATGTATTTCAACCTTCACGTGGCATAAAAAGTTGTCACATTGTACCATGATTGTCCATGTAAAAAGCTAAAGTGTAGTCCATTTTTTCCATCACACCAGAGTGTACCTTGTTCCAATTCAAGCATTCTTTCTCAACAATATGTGGAATAGCAATCAGAAGTTTAAGATGTGTCAAATACCAATCACCAACCTAACCATTAGAGTGCAGTGTCCTCTAATATGGTTTCTATATATAATTTTTCCAAATTCAGGAGAGTATCAAATGATAATGTGAGGCAAGTATGAGAAGTACCTTTTCTGTTTTGGCCCCTGTAGTTCTGTGTAGCATATTTTGGACTCAGTGGATGGATATCTTTATCAAAAAGTGAAAAAAGATAAGTGAATATTGGAAAGGCTATGTGTGGAAATCATTAGAACATCTGTATGGATACATAACATTTAATATTAGATGTGATAAGCACAAAATTGGAGAGCTTTGTAAATCTATAAACAACATCGAAGACAACTAAATGAGAACCAAAATAGTATTTCATACAAGGCAGAAAGATATCCCAACAAAAAAGAAGAAACATGTTAATAAGCAAAAAAAAAATTGCAGATTGTAACCCGAGAACAAGTCATAAAAAATTTAACTAAGAACTATAAAAATTCTAAAATCCTCAAAAAATTGCCTATTTCCGTGAGGCAAGTCTGAGAAGTACCTTTTCTGTTTTGGCTCCTGTAGTTCTGTGTAGCATATTTTGGACTCAGTGGATGGATATCTTTATCAAAAAGTGAAAAAAGATAGTGAATATTGGAAAGGCTACGTGTGGAAATCATTAGAACGTCTGTATGGATACATAGCATTTAATGAGGACCAAAATAATCTCATATAAGGCAGAAAGATACCCTAATGAAAAAGAAGAAATATGTTAATAAGCAAAATCAAAATTGCAGATTGTAACCCGAGGCCAAGTCATAAGAAATTTAACTAAGAACTATAAGAATCCTCAAAAAATGGCCTAGCCTACAGCAGAATCCAACTTCACTTGCAAAATCATCTTTAATGGAAAAAGGAATAAATGGCTCAACAATGCATTTTACTTTCTGAGATTCTATCATGAAATAAAATCCACAAGAAGATACCGAAAGTCTTAGTGTGTGCCAAATTATATTGCTCACGTCATATATGATGTTTATATAACATTGGCGTGTTCATATGATTTCATTTCGTCCTTATAGTCTGCTTGTTCTTATCAGAGGAAGAAAGGAGGTGGTGAATGAAATTATATATTGAAGCCCAGGAATGACAGAAGTAAGTCAATGGAACTCACGTTTACATATGAAAATTATATGACATTATCATGGTAATAAAATCACATTACATGCTTGTTGTGGCTCTGATTAGTTTTAAGTTTTAACCAAAGGAAATAAAAGAAATTTTGATAATGTCATAAATGATTTTGGGACCTGAAAAGTACATTCTGTTATCTTTGAGAAGCACCATGATAAAAAATCCCAAGGTTGAGAAAATTGATGTAAGCATCAGTACTAGAGAAAAATAAGCATAACAAGATGTAAGCCTAAAGCGGTCAAACCTGAACCATAAAAACTAGCCACAAGTACAAATAACCCTGTGAGAAGAGGACCTCTCAATGAAGCAATGAACTAATGAAGATAAAAGCAGGAGACAAAAAAAGGATACCATTGGTATCAATGCTTGGACTGGAAGAACCAATGGTGTCTTCACCTATCATCAAGGAATGGGCATGCAGGATTTGAGAATGTTCATAGAGAAAAGTTCAAGGCTGAGGTGTCCAGGCTGGACAACTATAATATAGTCCAGGAAATCTCTCTAGAACATTTCCTGATATCTAATGGCCAATAAATCTCTGGTGGCAGAAATAAAACTAATAAGAAGCACCCGCTTCAATGACCCGGGCTGCAAACAAGGAGAAGGAAGAGACATACTTGAATAGTCCTAACATTGGTGGCAATTATGTTGCATGCTTTTATCTAAGCATTACTAGAAATGTGCATCCAAATATTCCAGTTCATTTCCTCGCACCTCTTAAAAGGACGGTACCACTACACATCCAGGAATTCTAGTTCATTTCTACTTACATCCAAGGCTGGCAGACCAGGCGAGACCAGACCAGACCAGGCCAGTCAATTATAGGAGAAAGCCAGGATCTTGCTCTAGAATTTTTCCTGATATCTAATAACCATGTAACCTCTCGTGGCAAGAAAGAGATGTACTTGAGTTGTCCTACGATTGCCCGCAATTATGTTGGATACTTTCATCTCTGCATGACTGGAAATGCACATCCAAATATGCTAGTTCATTTCTAGCTTCAAGAACGTTTGCTTCTTGCTTTACTAACTCCAAAACCAGGGTTATTTGGAAAATTGATAAAAACTGTAGGCTAAATACCTCATTAGTTAAAGAATCTTTGGACAGTGGATCCTTGGGTGTAAACACTACTAGTGAGAGAGGGCAGCAAATAACCACAGAGTTTTTCAAAGACTTATCTTCTATGTTCTCAGCTGTTTTAACAAATTAGAACGAAATATAGGACTTGCTGGGTTTTTCTTACAATTCATACCTCATTATAGAGGCTTCCAAGCGGATAATGTACTATTACTAAAAAACTTACTATCCTCATTATAAAGGAACTCAGAAAAGTTTAAATATTGTCTAAGCTTTTTATGGACAAAAAGTAAAGAAGTTCTTGAAGCTTTACGATCTAATGTCGGATAATTTTGCAAACTAACCTCTAGAGATAACCTCTCAAGCTTCTCAATCTCCCAGTTCATAAACCATTCGGAAATACATTTTTCCCTTGTCACAAAATCATTAGTTAAAATCTGAAATTATAGCTGGTCATTGACAGAATAAAGAAAATTTTCTATCATAACTATAAGTCAATGATTTCAAACAGATTTAAATAAGAAAACATCTTAAACCATAACCGGGCATTGAAAGAACTACAAAAAAATATTTCAGAACAAAATATGAGTAACATACTGTTAACTAGAAATTACCAATAAAGTAACTGGAGCTCCAAGCAGTCCATAACAATTCACAGTCATGGAATCATCTCTCCAACCTTTTTGCTCTCAGAAGACATGATAGCTTTCTAGCTGTCTTAACATTTTTTACCATTTTTGGAATCTCCCATGAGTTGTCCATAACAGATCCCATGACTTATAAAACATAACAGAAACAAGTTGTAAATTGGTGCTACAACCCATAATTTCTCCATTGGAAGATGTGATCTCGGTCTTGGGATTGGTTAATATGGCTTTAAAATAAGGCATAAAGTAATGGCCTCTGCTAGAGGTTAGTATGGGAATTAATGTTGTGCCTGTGAATCCATGCCTGGAAAAGATACGTTCCTCTAATTGGTCCGAGATTTTGGTGGTTGTCACCATTTTTACTGGTGTGAAATCTCTTGTTCATTGTTCTGTTTTGAAATTTTTGCTGCTCACTTGTCCGCGCCTAGAAAAAATTCTCAACCGGCCAAAGTTTGGTGAAAATCTTGATTTATATTTATATTTTTATCTGTGTCTATTCATGAGCTCGTGATGTGTGGTCTCTATCAAGCATCATCCCTTCACGACCGACCGTATGGGCATACAAACATATGATATTATAAGTCATCAGCAAAGATACACGCGGACGCATCCCCAGGTTACTTTTGTCCCCATCCCCATAACTATCGGATTTGGCGGGGAAATTTTCTTATAATTAAAAATTAAATTAAATACTAAAATTTTAGGATCACCTCTACTAAAGAAATAGGCTATCATTTTAATTTTCAAGCAAGGGTACAAGGGTTATCTATGTCTCTTCTCAAGATAAGAGAATTTTATAGCTTGGAAAAAATTAACATCTACAATGGTTTACAAATGTCAAGTATAGATTAGAAAATATGAGTATAATACAAAATTTGATTTGGAAATAATACAAGTAATTTGATATTGAACGAAGGAATATACATATGAAATTACAATCACCTACTTCAATGAAACTTTCACGACAAAGTTGCAAATTTCAATAAAGTAAATTTGATTTACACAATTAGTTGATATAGAAGATTAGACAAAAAAGTCGAATAATAATCACAATGGCCAATAGACATAAAAATTATCATTGACTTCAAAATCTAAGTGATAAACATTTACAATATTGTGTATGCATAAATAAATAAAATTCATATTATAATTTTTATGCAATGATTTGTTTGTACACAAATCAAATTTAAAATATGAAATTGTCACAATATACATTGTAAGACAATAAATCTTGAAATAGACCTTGACTTAATACTGTTAGAGTTGGCTATGGAAATAGCTACCCAAGATCTAGAGGCCAAATGAAAAGCACAAAGAGATCAATATGTAATGCTCAAGATTGCAATGGAATTGAATATCTAATAATTTATTTACAAATGAGAACCCCTTGGTTATATAACCAAAGTAAGACATAGTATTAGATAAGATCATGATAAGTGTGTTAATCCTATGACATGAGATAACTAACTTGACATAAAAGTCAAAAAGATAAGATTTAGACATGACAATTAAGTTTTCTAGAAGGAATCTTAGGACCTAAGTATTAAACTTAACATGTGAATAAGTCCCCTAGTAGGAATTAGATAGGTACAAGACTTTATTCACACCAACACCCCCCCTTAAGTGCAACTTAGGGAGTAGATTATTATGCAAATGATGTAAAGATGCAAGGATGGGTCCCGACTACGAGGCCATGTTAGGTACCCATGTAAAAGGAGAAAACTAGATGGGACAAAACTCCTCCCCAAAAGAGAGATGAAAACAAAAATGCTCTTAATGAAGAATGAGAAAGACAAAACCCCATATGAGGAAAAAGAACCTAGCATAAGAGAGAAAAAGACAAACCATGCAGCCCCCCTCAATGGTGAGTCTCTTGCAATGATAGAAGCTTGATATTGAATGTTGAAGATGATCCAATCTCGTTGAAAGCGTTCCTCCCCTTAGGAAGAAACAAAAACAAGATGATATAAAAGATATCTTCCCATTCCTAAAAGGAAGATGTGGGAAGAAGGATGATATGTGATGTCTCTGAACTACGCTCAAGTGTCTCCATGTTGATGTTGAAAGCTAACACACTCCAAACATTGTTCTAGGCCACACAGTTGAAGATGTCAATCCAAAATTTCCTAGAGGCAGATGTAGAACACACTCCAAAAACAAGTATACCTCCTCTAAAGACAAAGAATCCTCCTCCAAATGTTGTCCAAAAGTATCCATACTCATGTCAAACTATGAAGAATGATCATGTAGAGAATGAAAAAGAGGGTTAGAGTATTCCCTCACAACAATTGAAGGACCATCTCCATCAAAGAGAAGACGTATGCAATCCATGGTGTCTCTCAAATATGAAATGTGGGACTCAACAAACAACCCACCGATGTTTGTCAAGTATGCATCCTAAGTAGATGTAGTTGGAAGACGATGTAGATCGTGTTACATTGAATCATAAGAGGCCAACACTATGATGCACATGAGCATCATCAAATACAACAAAAGATGGAGAAGATGAAATGCAAGGCTCAAATACGGAATCTGTTGTGAGAGCCCTCAAGTTCAAGAAGTCAAATGTCTCCTCTAAATCATGGTTCACACTAGAAGTGTGATCAATAGCCAAAGGAACAAGGTCATCATCAGAAATAAAATCTGCAAAGGTGTACAATCATTATGAATGATCAACCATCCTAGTAGCAAGAACCTCTCTACTCTCCAAATCTCTAATGATAATTGAATTAGGAGTGAATTACATAGTCCTTCTATCTCCACCATGTGTAATCTGATAGATGGAAAGAAGATTTTTTGACAAATGAGGTACACATAAAACATCATTGAAAGTACCCTCCCCAATATCAATAGATCCCTTCCCAATTACACTCATGTATGTATTGTTCCCCATAAAAATAGGATACATAGTACAAGGCTCAAAAAAAGAGAATATCGACTGTGAAGATGCCATATGATGAGATACTCTTGAATCTAGAAGTCATCTCCCTGATCCAAGACCTGTAGAAGCACAAAGAGATTTCCCCTTATTACCTGATGTAGTAATCAAACAAGCATGAACTTTGTCCTTATTAGACTATTTTAAAGAAGAATTTGACTCAAGAATTCTAGAAGGTAGATCAATATGATTCTTCTTATGAAGATGCTTCAATCCATCACTATCCTTCTTATAATAAGAATGTTCATCATGTCCAAGCTTTTTGCAATATGAACAAGTTGTCTCTCCTTCGATTATTTCTTTGTGGAAGACGATTTATTCTTTGGTTTATTTGAATGTGGATTATTCTTTGATTTCTTTTGTTTCTCATCAATACATTCTAATTCTTTCACTTGACTAGCCAACAATGCCTGAGATTTAGATGACTTGATGAGACCCATTAAGATAAGTGTTTGTTGCTCATGTATTAATATCTTATAAAATGATGCAAATGAAGGTGCAGTATATGCAAACCCCACAGTCAACCTATGAAGTATGAAAGCTAGAAACGAAAGTAGCATAATTAGGACCAAGTTTGTTCAATGTATTCTAGACCAATTGAACATCCTTCTTATCAATTCCACATGCTTTACATTGCTCTCTTAGATCATCAACCTCAGTGATGTAGTCTTGGATGTTGTCAAAGTTCTTAGGATTAAGATTCATAGATTCATTATCAATTTGATAGCCTCTTACTTCATCTATATTACTATACAATATTTTCAATTTTCTCCAAGCTTCATGAGAATTCTTACATGATTCAATCTTAAACAACAAATCTTGAGAAACTAGGCTACAAAGACATCCAAGAGCTTTAGTATGTTCAATTATCCCTTTCATATTTTTCTCATCATCTTTAGGTTCAAATAGCTTATTCTCAACATATAGAGAGTGATCTTGAGTCATTAGTGCACTTCATGTATGTTGATGCCACTTTGAATAGTTGTACGATATTAGCAAAGGAACCTTAGAATGATCCATGAAAAAGAAGAGCACAAGCAAACAAATAAAAACAATACACTAGGAAACCCCTACAAATCACTCAACCTAGAATTCCCCTAGTGATATATGATTAGGCACTTTATATTTAGTGCATTTACAGATGACACTTGCCAAAACAACAAAGTGGACTTAATATTAGTGCATACAAATGCCAAAATTGGCCACAAGTTCAAAGAAAAATGTTCACACAAAATGAGATCAATTTGATCACACCACTTAAAAGTACATGAAAAATTATGCACTTTCAAAAAAAAAACCCAAAAATGTTACCGTAGGAGCAAGAACAGAGCCTTGAAATTTCCCAAAATGAGAATGACTCAACAACACCTATGAGAATTTGAAATTTCTAAAAAAAATAGGCACCAAAATAAAAAAACCTATTGTACCACTACAAAGAGCATGAAATTGCACCCCAAATAAAAAGAATTGCTCGCAAAAAGGAGGTCCTAAGCCAAAGTTATGTGAATTTGAAAATCACCCTTCAAAAACAAAATGCAAATGGAGAGGGGGCCAAAACTTATTTAAAAGTTGTTAACATCATGCTGACACAATGATGACATCAAAACTTTGTTGTATTAAATTGCCATCCTCTTGCCTTTCACGTTAAAATATTCCTTTGGTTGGTGGAATATGCTTTTGAACAAAATATTTGAAAGAATATTCTGAGTAGGAAAAACTGTTAGAGAGAGGAATATTTGATGATAATGATGAAATATTCTTTCAAATGATTGGTGGAATCTTTGAGAATTGTCAGAATATTCTACTCTGCCCAATGTTTCATGGGGTCGTGAGGCCTGTGTGATCCGTGTGGCTCGTCAACAGAGGGCCACATGGTGCCTTTGCAGGTGCTAGTGGTTTCCTGTAGTATCAATAGTACAAACAAGTATATGGACCTATACGGTTTGCAGACTATAATTTATAACCTCTTTTATTTTAAAATAAAATTTTAGAATAAAATTTATTAAAAAATCTAAAATTTTATTTAAAAAGATTACCTCAACATATTTTTTAATCGACTAGATGATTTTTTTCTGATGCTTTTAATAATGACTGTTGTATGGCCATATAGACAGCAAAGGAGGGCAACTTTTTCTTTAAGCTTCGGGTGAAAGTATTCAATTTTAGTGAATTGAAAGTTGATCTTAGGGTTTTTGGGCCTTCTGGACGTGATAGCAAGGTCATTTTTGACCCAAAATGCTTGAAAATTGCAACTACCTCTCAAATATGGCAACCACTCTTCATCTTCAAACCTTCATTGATCTAGCCTCATATGTTTTATTTGGATGAAACAAAAGGAAATTTTGACTTTCTCAAACACCTTGAACTCAATGGTGAGCTCAAACAAGCTTCAAAATAAACCTGTAATACAAATCCACATAAAGGAAACCTCCAAAATCTGATATTGCTATCAAATTTTTTTTATTCTCTAAATCATCATACAATGCAAGAGAAGAGCATACTCAAAATTTTAAGATCTATCAAGATCTCTCAAAAAATGACTAACCAAAGGCACCCAACTTGCTCTGATGTTATGTTAGAGTTGGCTATGAAAATAGCTATCCAAGATTTAGAGGCCAAATGGAAAGCACAAAGAGATCAATATGCAATGCTTAAGATTGTAATAGAATTGAATATCTAAAAAATTATTTACAAATAAGAAACCCTTGGTTATATGGCCAAGGTGAGACATAGGATTGGACAAGATCGTGACAAGTGTCTTAATCCTATGACATGAGACAACTAACTTAACATAAAAGTCAAAAAAATAAGATCTAGACATGACAACTAAGTCTTTTAGAAGGAATCTTAGAACCTAAGTAAACTTAACATGTGAATAAGTCCCCTAGTAGGAATCAGCTAAGTACAATACTTTTATTCACACCAAAAAATACATCATGTCCTAAGATAAACATTATAGATCATTTAAGAATCGTGATCTTCTTAAAAATGATAACAACTAAAACTAATAGGATCTTAAAATAATCAATATAATTTAAACTCGAAGTTGAGATAGGGGTAACAAAGCAATGTAAGTTAAAGTTTGCTATTAACAAGCATTTCATTCTAAATTCAATCAAGATGTTTTGCCTCTTGATATTTTTGATGTAGTGTTTGATAGCATTTATATACATGAGAAATGCAATCTTCTCTAGAAGAGTTAACTAATATTAGTTGGTAAAGTTGGGTAAACACCACCTCATCCGCTCTTGTGAAGGTATCCAAATTTTCTTTCATTAGTGATTCTTAAGAAAAAAGAGTAAATAAATGCTAGTAAGAAGTTTGTTTTTTATCTCATGATCTAAGTGTGGGTTACTCAATCCGGGGGCTAGTTTCTCCTTGCTTGCAAATTCAAGTGCATTCTGATAGGGTTATACAGGCAGATGTTAGTAATCATATGTTGGGTAATGTTAACATGAGTCATCCAATTGAAGAACCATATAATGAAGAATGATTTTTTGAGCAGCAAATCATATCCAGAGAATTTTTATATGATGTCATTCTTCTCAATTTGATCACAAGTTGGCAACTAGTTGTGTGTGGGCTCCTCATTCATCAACCATTATTTTGCACTGGCAGCTACTTCCCCATCCTGTGAATGGATTTGCATGATCATCCTGGAGCCTCTTGAGGTAGGATCTTCCTGTCATGTACATATTAGGGGTTTTTTTGTGTTGGTAGTGTAGTTTTCTTTCATGTTTTGTTTTGTTTTTGGCTTGCTCTGGCTCTTTTTCCTTTGTGCTCCTTGACTTCCTTGCCCAATGGATTTAAGCACTGATCCTCACTCAAGATTTTGGGTCCCTTGCTTCATCCTTTGCAATCCTCGTCCCCAGTCGGAGTCTGTTGTTACCCTTTTAATTTTTGAAACTTCATGAGTATCGTTTTGTCGGGTTTCATCTCTTTGTCAAAACTTAGTTTAGGTTTCATAGCATATGGGACACCCAATTGGCTAATCCCTGATGCTTTTCAACATCAAAGTCTTTGTTTCATAAATAGTGTCCAATCTTTTATATTATCAGAAAGTCACCTTGGTCATAGTTTTAGCTTATTTTATCTTGTGGGATTCAAACTTAATTTTAACTCAATTCCCAGATCACCTAATAGTCCAACCTTTGATACTAGTTATTTCTTTGGAGTCTGTCAAAGGGGGTCCTCACAAGTCGATAATATTGACTGATTGCACTTTTAGGATAATATTGCACACACCTAAATGGTTCCATCCTTCAAAATTGTCGATCACCTAATCTTTCGATAGGAAAGCGGGGTCTACTCCAAAGCACACATTTGATGATGACATCAATTACCTGATTCCCCTATCACCTGATAGTCCAACCTTTGATACTAGTCATTCCTTTGGAGTCTATCAAACAAGGTCCTCACAAGTCCATAATATTAATTGATCACACTTTTAGGATAATATTGTACACACCTAAATGGTTCCATCCTTCAAAATTGTCGATCACTCGATCTTCTGATAGGAAAGCGGGGTCTACTCCAAAGCACACATTTGATGATGGCAACAATTGTACCACTTTTCCAAGGTGAAAATGACAACTTTCCCCCTTTTTCAAAATATTGAGGTCATACACAAAATGGTTATGTTGGAAAGGTTCTACATGTGTTGAAGGCTTCTCTAATTACCCCGATGATAGTAGCTCAAGAAAGAATTCTCCACTTTTGTTTGTCGAAGAACAAGTACTATGGTCTGAGTTGCAAGAAATGGTTCCAAATACGTGGCTAATATACCCAATGCCACTTAATTATTTGAATAATGTAATCACTGCACTAGTAACTATATGGATCTTGGAACGACAACAAACCAAGTGGCAGTGCACATAGCTATCCAATATGGCAATGTAGAAGCTGCTATTGAGAAGGTCAACAATTTGTATCCAAAGATTTTGGACATGAATCCCCAGTTGTATTTCCATCTATAGCAATAGACATTAATTGAACTCATACACAATGGTAAGCTGCAAGAGGCTATTGAATTTGCACAAGAAGGATTGGCACCAAGAGGAGAAGAAAATCATGATTTCCTAGAAGAAGTTGAGTGTATTGTTGCATTGCTAGCCTTTGAAGATGCATCATCTTGCCTTGTTGGATAAAATATAATTATGGGAAGCACCATTTTGTAAGGGGTTAAAAATCTTATCTACTCAGGAAGTTGGTTTGTCCAGATGCCATAAGATTTATCTGCCATATAGCTAATAAACTCTATGCAATTACATATTATATGATATTAATATAACTACAGGCTCTTGTCTTTTGTTAAAAAAAAAAAAAAATGTTTTGTTTATTTGAGAGAAAAGATATAAAGTATATTTAATGCATTGCTTTTCTTATGATGCAAAAAGAAAAAAGATATGTTGCAACAATTTAATGAAGTATTTGAAAAACTTAAAAGGTTACTATTGGGGTTCATATCTTTTAAGTAGGTCTAAAATAAAAATTTAAAAGATTAATATAAAATATAAATTTTACAATATAAATATGGTTCTTAGCATATTTCAAAAGATAATTAATTGATAAATATATAAAAGAATATTTAATATTAATTAATTTATTAAATAATAATATTTTTTTATGAAAAAGTTTGGCAACTTTTCAAAAAGTCTAACCAACATATATGAAAATCTCATTTCTAATATTTGAATATGGGAGATGAAAATTTGAATTTATAAGAATTCATGTTACAAAATAGTCATATCTTGACCATTAGATTTTATTACCAATCAGTATTAAAAGCTAACCAAGTAAATTATACTTAACAATCTTTAATAGAACAAGGTGTAATCCATCCCATTACTTCACCATGTGGTTCTCCTATTCTTTTAGTTATTAAAATAAAACTTAATTATTATATTAAAATTGATTGAAATTCAAAAATCTGTAACATTATTACACATAGTTATAGGTGTACTAGAATAATATTTTATATTTTCTAATATACTAAAAATTGAACAATCATCTAGAAGATGAATTAAATAGACATTTCATTTTGATAAATATGTACATTGTTTCACATTTTTTTTAATGAATGCATAATTAAGAGCTACATTGAATATTTTATGTTATTTAATTTTCCATTCATTTCATTTTATCACTTTACTTTCTTTATATTTCATTCTTCAAATGGAAAGAAAATAATAGAAAAAGATATTACTTGAATGATTCAAAATATTTATTGGTAGAAGAAGTATAGTGAAAGAAATAAAAATTTATATTTCAAATTATTCATTCTTATTTTGGATGTTCATTCTTTCTGTAAAGATGTACATGTGTGATTTCTAATTTTACAGTGAAATAAAGTATATTGTCAAATAAATATCTATTCCAATTTATAAGTTAATAAGTGTGAGTACTTGTCTTTATAATATTGTAATTATAGTTTTGTTGGGTTGAAAAAAATTAAATGTAAGTTTTATTAATGTGAATAAAATTAAATATAAGTTTTGTTAATTATAACATTTTAATTTTGTTAATTAGTTTTTTGTGTGTCTATATTGTAGAATATTGCATATGGAACAAAAATGTAGCATGATGTTTTTATAATTACAATTATTTAATATATTATAAGAAGTTAAAACATGTAATTATAATTATTTTTAAAAATTTAACTTATAAAGCATATCAATGAATGTTAATTTTATTATACTTTTATTTAGTGAAGTTCATAATTTATTATTTTATTTACCAAATAGTATAACATTGATTTTATAATTGTATATTTAAGATTTACAAAATAATATAATTTAAAAATATTATAAAACATTTACTAAATGATTTTATGAATTATAATTAAAACAATTTTACTATAAAATTATATATTTTTAATTTTTATATTAATAATTTTAATAAAAACATAAATACTTCCTAAAATATATTTTTATAAAGAGAAAATTAATATTAATAATATATAAATAAAAAACCAAAACACATAGGGTGGAAAGCCTAGCTTCATTGGCTAAAGCGTCTTGTTACAGGGAAGAGGTCACAAGGTCTAGTGTCCCCTCTTTCCCTATAGTACCAAAAAAACAAAACACAAATTAAAAGTTAAACATATTAGAATTTTTACATAATCAATATATAAAATATCACACATTAATATTAATAATTATTAAAATTATGTAAATAATATATTAATCGTTATAATATAAATTTTAGGATATTGCATTTAATGAAAAAATAGTTGCATGTCTATGTTAATAATAATAATAGGGGTAGAGGACCTAGCTTGATTGGCTAAAGAATCTTGTTGTGGGCAAGAGGTCATGAGGTCTAGTCTCCCCTTCATCCCCATGGTATTAGAGGGCATGTCGTACCAACAATAAGGTGATTCATAATAGTGACAAGATATAAATTTAATTTTTATTTTTTTAAATTAAGATTAAATTAATAAATTTTGGTCAAACCTTCTCAACTATTATTTTTTTCTAAAAAAATTATTAATATTATTTAAGTTACCTATAATTTAGGTATCTCTAGCTTAATTTATCAAAAATGTATATCAAAGCAAGGTAAAATTCATTCCTAAAAAATGGCAAAATAATAGTTCACCTTTATACTTCCTAAAAGTTCACCCATAACACAATTTTTTTTAGCCAATCATGTTCAAGAGAAATAATTTATAAAATTTATAAAGATAAATATTTTACATGTTCACTTTAGAGAGATTAAATTTTATTTCAAGATGATAATTTTTTTTGTTTCTAATTGACTCAAAAATAATTTTTTAATAACTGGTTAAACAAAAAAATAATAATTGCAATAGGGGAGAGGGCTCGATAGTGGAGCGGGGTTCAATAGTGGGGAAAAAAATTGTCCTCAATGGGCCCCACAGTGGAGCACCTTAATATCCAATTGTAAAACATTTTTTATCCATGAAGTAAACAAAGTCTATCCAATCATTATACAAATAAAAATTGTTTTATAA
>VDFB02136734.1:0-35703 GCA_007258455.2 Sequoia sempervirens
GTATCACGAAGGATGGAGAAGATAAGGCTTTACTCAAAACTGAAATTAGTCAACTTCGTCAATACATTTCTGATCTTGTTCATGGGAATCCAAATAGAGCACCGGTTCTTCCTCAGCACACACCTGCAGAGAAACGAAAATTGGATCAGTTGGTCAGTCATGGCAGACTTTTGGATGATTGGATTGACAGTTTAGTTGCTGCTGGTAAAACTCTTCTTGCAGATTTGTATCAGTTGAGGAGTGAGGCACACAAACTCCGTCAGGGTATTCAGTTACTAGATATTGCAGTTGCAGAGAGCTTGGCAAAGGATCGCGTTCTTGTATCTCAGTTATCAGTTGCATGCGATGCTTTGGAGGAGATCGAAGATCAAGAGAAAGTCTTCACTTGGAAAGAGCAGCACCTTCTCAGAATAGAAATATGTGAGAAAATCTCTTCCAAGTTATTTTCACTGAAGGATGACGTAGTTGGAGTGCTTGCACTTGTCAGTGGCTTCGTTGTTCAGATCCCGTGTCATTATCTTCTCGAAGATGGCACATATGTTGAGTTGGAAAAAGTTCAAGCGGAATTCGAGAAGCTGATTTTTGACAGCCTTGAAGGTGAACCTAGGGCGCCAAAATTAGAAAATGTTTCAGTGATTGCAGCCAGTTTGAGAAAGGCGACTGAAGAATGCAAAGATGGTGTGCACACAATTACTGAAAGTGGCAGAGAACTAAAGAAGCAGAATGTTATTTTTAGCAGCATCAAAGTGCCAGATGACAGGGAGATCGATGAGTTCTTGGTCGAAGTGTTAGACCGAGTTGACATGGAGTGATCTGTCAGTTAGAACGTGCAGTTAATTTCTAGGGTTGAGTCCTGAGCAGCAGTTAACTTGACTTCCAGTCTTCAGTTCACTTGCTGATTTAACACATGCTTATCTCATCCTCAGAGTTATCAACACAGGAGTTAGGGTTAGGGTTTCCAGTTAACTGAAGGTAGTGGCCAGTTAACTTTGCTTTAAATAAGGACGTGCATGCTTGCACATTATCCAATTAGGTTATTTGTACCAGTTAAACTGAGGGTAGTTGCCCAGTTAACTGTATAGTTTACTTCATTAGGGTTAGGGCGCATGACTTGCATGCATTGCAAGAACTGTAGTGAACTCAAGGTGATTTTAGGGTTCTACACCTTGATGTATATAAATAAGAGCTTTTGCTCATTTGTAAATAACTTTTGCTTGAGAGAGAAATATATGCTGCGCCTACCTTGCCCTCAATATTGCTCTTTATGGTATTTGTTCATGTGTCTTCATTATTGCAATTGATTGTTATGCCACATAGGGTTTCGAAAGATTGTAATGCTGGATTCTTCCATAGTTTAGAGAAATCTGTTTTGTGAATCTTTTATTGTTATGATCGAACGTTATGCCACACAGGGTTTCGTAAGATTGTCATGATAAAACCGTTTTGTGAAGTGTTTACTATGCTGATCGAGTGTTATGCCACACAGGGTTTCATAAAGTTTTCATGGTGAATCTTCTCTTAGATTAGGAAAATCTGTTTTGTGAATCTTTTGTCATTACGATTGAGTGTTATGCCACATAGGGTTTCACAAAGATTTTGATGATAAAAGCTGTTTGTGAGTCTTTACTATGCTGATTGAGTGTTATGCCACATAGGGTTTCATAAGATTATCATAGCAAATTCTCAAATCTGTTTTGTGCTTAATAAACTTGTTCAGATTGAGATGATAGTTGCGCCACCTTGCCTTCAAGTAGAGAATCTGAATGCGTTTATCGTCTGATAGTCATAACCTTGCTCCATTTCCTCTTGCTCTGTTTTCCTGAGGAGATTGGATAGATATAAGTTGTAGTTTAGTTGATTTGCGAAACCAGAGAAAACTCAGCTGCAACGTGTAAGTTCTTTCAAGAAAGTCTTGTGCCTCTAGCAGCTGAAACAAAAAGACAGGACATAGTTTTAGCTTATTTTCCTTTGCAAGTACATTTGTCAAAGCATAACGAGGGAGCTTCCCCTCCATAATTTGAAGAGCACTCATTGCGTAGTGTGCATAGGCTGTTCATAACAACTTCTACTCCAGAGGTGTTAGTTGTTACGCCAACAGGTAGTTACTTCCAACTCATCATACTTAGAATTTTGTCAAGTCTCCCCTCTTTACCTTAGGCGCATATGGAAGGTCTTACTTTTAGTTTGCATGCCTTAGAAACTTTTAATCACTTTCCCCTAGCTGGGCGCATATGAGGTCTTGAGCTTCAAATTTGTTACACTTAGAATATTTTATGTGTCTTCAAGCTTGTAAGGGCGCATTTTAGAGGGTGCATTTCAAGTTTTTAATACTTAGTCACATTTCCAGCCTCCCTTTCCAAGTTAAGGCGCATATGACCCCCTCCACTTTCACTTTCTAACACTTGAAAAGATTTCCACATGCCTTTCTTTGGCTAGGCGCATTTGGGGGTATCTAATCCAAGTTTTAGATACTTAGAAAAAATCTCTAACTCTTCCTCCAAGGTTGGGCGCATATAGGGGTGCCTTCTTCAAATTCTCACGCCTTAGAATATTTTAATCACCCTCTCCTCCCCTTGGGTGCATTTGGAGTGTCAAGCTTCTAATCCTATGCCCGAGAGATCTTGAAAAACCCACCCAGAAAAATGATAAACATGCCAGCACTGGCTAAAAATAGCAAGTCCCGGAAAAGTGATCAACTCTGCTTGCATGTTACCTCGTTGCGAAGCTCTCAGAAAACCCAGAAAGATTATGCAGACATGCACTAAGAAATCTCGCATGCAAACCCTAAAAATAGCCACTGAAGCCTGAATCATTGAAAGTCATCATCTCGTTTTGCATGCTATATCACTACGAAGGTCTCAAAAAACTCACAAAGAATCTCCGGACATGCATTTGAAAATCCAACATGTGAACCCTAAAAATGACCCTCGAAGGCAGAACTGCTAAAAATAGTAAGTTGTCTGTTTCAGCTCAAATTTGGCAAGGAGGTAGCTCATAGTGTTCTAAGTGCAAGGCAGTCATTAGAATTTGAAAATCCCAAGAAAATAGGCCCCTAATTGGTACTTACTAAAAATAGCAAGTTATCAGAATTCAGTGGAAATTTAGTGGGAGCCTGGTCAAAGCATCTCAACAGCAGTGCTAAGCTTATAATTCAATTAGCCAACTCAATTTGACCTCAAAGTTGTCTGAAGATTGTAAACCCTAATTCATCATAAAGCCCTCCAGACTTAGCCAAAATTCAAATCTAGGTCAAATGGTAAGTACATCATCAGACAGAAAGAACCGACAGAGAGAGACAAACCCACAAACCCAAGCCAAAAGACCCGAATGAAGCAAAAATTAGGGGGTCCCCATTTTGAATGGGGTGATGTGTGAAAAGGTCACAACAGGTGGGACAACGAGTTAACTGTGAAAGAGGCATCAAGTTAACTGTTGTTTCTAATGTCTATTTGGAAAAGGTGGGACGTCCTGACTTAGTAGTTCACTGGCTGTGATCATGAGCAATCAACTCCTCCAAGAAGTTGTTAATTGCCTCATCATCTGGAGGTCATCACATGTCTCAATTGTCAGTTGACTGCCTATCAGCAACTTGAGCAATCCTGGAAATATTTGCACACTTCAACTAGCAGTTCACTAATTGGTAACTTTGACCGCTCTATAACTGGAGTGATGACCTTTGTTTCTTCTGCAGCTTTACGCTTCTGATGCTTTTCTTGATTTTTCTCAATGGAAGAGTGTTGCATGATGAAACCGCAAAGTTTGACTACGAACACTCTAGCTGCGAGAAATGCACACGAACTCGCTACACACATAGAGTTCCAATGGTATTCAATCCTCTAGACTGGCCTCAAAAGCTATCAGATATACAAGGTATGAAACCATGTGGACTTTGAGTGTATATACCTGTCAAATTGTCCAAATCAACCACTGTTGTGCTCAATGTAAATCGGTGTCAGCCATTTTCAAAAAGTCATGAAGCAAGACCAATTTGGTCTTGAATTCAACTTGGGAGAATTGCATTCTAAAAAACTTGACTGTTGACTATAAACACGGATATGTTCGGGCAGCTTTTTCTGGTGAAGCTAAAAATAGCTTCTTGAGGGGCAATTTTTACGAAATTTTTTGAGACATGGGTTTTGTAGAGAATATCTTTTTGAACAAACCCAAAACATCAGAATTTTGAAAAAGTGACTTTTCCTTTGACATGCAACAACCTCTCAGGGCAAAAGCTACAAGGGCTGCAAGGGCTGCAAAAGCTTATTTTTCCTGGAAATTTTTGGCACATGGGTATTGTAGGCGCCTGAGAGCTAAACAAACCCAGTTTGTCGATTTATGAAAAAAGTGACTTTTTGCAAAAACCCTTAAAATTGGGGGTAGCGGGGCAATTTTTCTGAAAAATTCTAGCACGTCGGTTTTGTTGCCAATACTGTGCTAAACGAACCTAGATGACCAAATCTGTGGAAAAATGAAGTTTGCTTGAACATGCAAGAAAATCTAAGACAAGAATAGAAGAAATGTGAGGGGGAGACGCTAGAAGTTATAAATTGGTGCTTTTTTAAAATGGCACCTCGAGATGTAACCTCTAAAAAAATTATTCCTCTATGCAACCTGAAGAACTGCGAATAACACTGAAAATGGCCTTTGTTAGATCCTTCAAAAGGCGTTGGAGAGAAAAATATTTGTTGTTAGCTTCAACCTGCAAAGAATAATGAAGTTGGGACACCTAGGCTTGAATAAGTATGAGTTTGGGTGGTGAGAGTGTCAGTTATGGCACCAACCCTAATTGAAGAGACAATTCATGTGATTACCTTGTTAACTGCAAGTTCTCCACTGATTTTGGGATGCCTAAGCTTGCAAATATCTTCAAAAATTGTAACTAATTGTCAAATTGGGCCACCTTGAGACTAGGCGTTTGCAAGTCTGGGAGTTAGAATATTTTTGAAGAATTTTATCATTTTCTGTGACGAACTACCTCTGTTTGACCCTGAATTCCAGTCGCCCGGTTGATCCTGAAACCTTCCTAACAGATTCACTACGGAGTTGAATCAACTTTGAAGAGATGTTACTAGAGGCAACAAACCCTAAACACTGAATCTGGTGGCTTGAAATCTTGGGCGCATTTTGCCAAAAGGGTTCTTTTTTCACCAAACTTAGCCATTTTTTTAAGCTTTTCAACTTCTTCAATTTGACCCTCCATGCTTCAATCTGCAGCTGTCGATGATTGATGGATCTTGCGGACTACACATTGAATCCATCACGAAACTAGAAGAATTCCGGAAAGGATGACCATATGTGCAAGTTCTAAAAATAGATTTATGAGGCTCAAATTCCTAGGCGCCCTTGGCCTGCAAGGGCACTTTTGTGTCTCTGAGATACATTTTGCACTTTGTAACCTTTGACGAAATGCTCTAATTTGACCCTTGTTGCCGGGAGTTCAACTGCTCTGATGTTCATGCTAACGATCTTATTGCGGAGATTGATCAACTCTGAAGAGATGTTCCTCAGAGGTTACGAAGTCTGAAAGCTGCATCTGAGGCCGCAAAAAGTTGGGCGCCTTTTCCAAGAAGGGTGCATTTTCCTCTACACTATAGCCAATTTTTCACATTTTTCAACTTGCCTTGACTTTCAGCATTTCACAATTAATCTTTGTCTGCAAGCATTTGACAGGTCCCATGAGCTAACTACTAGGTTCATCGCAAAGCTAGAAGGATTCTGAGTAGATCTCTTGAAAAAGATAGTTGCTGAAAACCTCATCTAGTTGACTGTAATGTCCCGTTTTTTATTACATGGAAATATATAATATTATTTTAATTATTTAATATTTCTTCCAAATGTTAATTCAAAAGGGAAATATTATTAATCAAATAATATTATATTTAGTGACTTATTAAATGCAAAATCAAAGTTAAGTCACAAATTGGAAATAAAAAAGAGAAAAGGGAAAATTGAAGAGTCAGGCAAACGGAAAGCCAAGAGACAAGGCAAAAGAATAAAAGAATGATTGGAAGCTCATTGCAGGAGGCTTGGTTTTAATTTGGTTTTGAAGAGTTTGGAGCTTGAGGACGGAAATCTTCAGGTTCAAGAATTGGACAAAAACCCAATTCTTCACTAGCGGAATCACCCTGATTTCGCAATTGATATTAACGGTTCAAGTTCAGAATTTTGTATAGTCTCCTTCAAAGGAAAAAAATAATATCTGTTGTCTACCAATCTGAATATTAAATCTTTTCTTATATCCAAATGTGCAGTTTGGGAAAAAGAATGGAGCAAAAACTATATCGAAGTTGTCTTTCATTCTAACACTAGTCTAGCAACAAATAAGTCTCAATTGAAGTTGAATTAAATCAGGGAGCCACACAAGTGGAAATCATGGAAATTTGAAGGACTGGAGAGAAGTCGCAAGTCATCAGGTAACATTTTGTAATCTAATATTCAATTTGTGATTACTAGTGTTAGTAGCTGCGAATTAAGAGGAAATCGATTTAAAAATCACTTTTGACGAGTCTCGTATTCATTAATGAGCAAAGGATTGTTGGTGGTAAACTAAAAAGAGAGAAGTCGAGTATTTTGAAATTTATGCAGTTATCAGCCCTCTCTTAATTCAAGACCACTTATTTTCCATTCCGGAAGGAAGCAATTTGTGTTAAAGAGGCACCACACCAATTGAGACCAGGAATGAGGGAAGTCGTGAGCTAATTGTGTCTACTAGTTTCTATTGCAAACCTATATATCTAAAAGATAAATGGCAAGGAGAAAAGAATCGGTGGAGACAATTGAGTCGGATCTGAGAGACGAACTGTGCCACATGGCTAGCCACTAATACAAGTCAATTCCAAGAAGAAATAAGGAGACCATTTGAGTAATATTGGAGACCGGCGAAAAAAGCATTTGCCTTAGCTTCTCATTCATAATCATCGCACATGTATTGAAGACATGGAGTTTGGAGGGACACAAATTTAAGGAGGTCATTTGTGGATGCTTTTGAAATAATGCATAGAGAAATATCAAGTCAATAATGGATGCTCAAATGTCTTGCTTTCATCTCCTTTTAAAGGCTCAGCTGAATCTTCTAGAATAATCCAATTGTAACCACCTCCAACTTCTAGAAGAGCACTTTATTAAGTAAAGTGACTTTATACATTTAATAAAGTGACTTGTAACATTTTATTATGTCACTTTAATTAAATTAATTAAATAAAGTATCCTTATGATCTAGTTTATTTGGACAACTTTATATATAATTAATTTAATTATTATTCCCTTATAACTCCATTATTTAGCTTATGGGAATAAAATAAGCTAAATATCAATATTTGCAATTACTCATAAAACGGGGACATTACATCATTAAAGGTTGGTATTTATGTTCAAGACATCAAAGAAACATCACAGTAAGAACAAGAATGAGACTTTATTCTTATTAGAGATAGATCAGCCTTGAAGGCATTCATCAAATCAAAAGTCCATGTGGAGGATTCTTTACTAGATCTTGATAGTTTTCTGCATCACCTAGAGAGCAAGTCCTTACTAGGAGATACAATGCATTTCCTTTTAGAATTTGACTCATCTTCATCCTCGTCCTCAATAGATTCCATACACATTGATGAAGAAAGAAGTGTCAAGCACTCAGAGGTTTTCAATGAATTTATACATGAAAAATTGCTGCAAACAATAATAACGTTTCATTGATGATAAAATCAGCACAAGACTTCTATGTTTTCGCACATATAGGGAAAAAAAAAATCATGGAACATTGAGTTATGATTAGTGAAGAAAATGGTATGAAAAAATTAGAAACTCTCAAAGAGTTTATTGTAAAGTGTGTTGAGGAAGATGTGAAGAGAATCAAACTTACGAAAAAGTAAATATAGAGGATGAACAATGTCAAGTAGATATCAAGGAAGAGGAAATACAAACAATAGAACATCATGTTCCTATTCCTACTTGTGTGTAAGAAGATGATGGATGGCAAAAATTTTCACCAAATATGGTCTTTCAACATGTATGCTTTGACAATTATCCGATACTTGAAGATCCTTGATGGCCTCTCAAATAAAAACTCATAAGGTTGGTGTTGACGTGGTTTTTGAGACTGCACCAACACAGAATAAAGTTTCCCAACGGATACTCTATCCTCTCTTGAACAAAGTATTCAGCATGCTAAGATTGCGAGTGAGTTCATGCTTTCAACTCCAAGGTTCCTTTAATGCGAATAGACTCAGTTGGCTCGATGTGATTTTGCTGGTATTTCAAGGGGACTTACACAATTGTTCGACAGCTGACAACAGACAGTAGACTAAGGGCTTTCGTGTAATTCAAATGATTTGGCAGGTGAGCACAAGTCTCCTAATTCTAACCAGAAATAAACTGAATTTAAAGAGTGTAGGGATAAGAGTGTTCTACTCTACTCTAAAGCGTAGGACACGGTGATCAATTCTCACAGACTTCAACCAAGCTCCGTTTTGCCTCACTTCAGACAGCTTCCGCGGAACTGGTGCAATCTTCAGAGGAATGACTCAAGATGTTCAGATCACGATTTAGCATGAAGACACCATCACAACGACGCATGCCAACATATAAACCATAATCGAAGTTAAGCTTCACAACGTTTGTTGTACCCAAAATTAATTTTTTGGCATTTTGTATAAATTGAGCTAAATCTTGTTAAAATGCCATGTTAAGCCAGTTTTAGGTCAAACCAATCATAGAATCTTGGTGGGTTTCTGTCTAAGAACACACGTGCAAAATTCTGAAAATTTGAAAATTAGGGTTTTTCGCCCCTATTTTCAGGGAAACCCCCAAAAATAGGACTTTCCCAGAAATGATCGAAAATGATTTTGATAGGATTAAAAGACTTCACGATCACATTGGTCAAGTCAGAATCATCAAAAGACATGTTTTACTCTGGTGGGTCTATTTCTATTTTTCAGGAACAAAGTTAGAACCTCTGCAGCCATTAATGGCAGATTGGCCAGTACCAGGTGCTGAAAGTTAAACTCCAAAAGCTTCAACGACGCAACCATGGCGGAAAAGGTCAAAAATGATGCTGTTTGATGAAGGAGATTCCTGAAAGTGAAAAAGGTCAAAATTTGACTAACTCTGGAAACGTTACGAAGGAGAGAACTCAAAATACTAAAAAGAGCCTTTTTCAAGCAGGGGCGCCCATGATCTTTGAGGGTCAAATCGAGATCCGCCTTTATTTACTTGGAGTTTCTTTTTAGGTTTTCGCAACCGATGGTATTCTTCCGCTTAACATGCTTTCAATAAGGGATGTGCATGCTCACACAATTGTCCATTTTAGATTAGATGTTTGCTTAACTCGATGGTAGTTTTCCGCTTAATGATAGTTTACTAAATTAGGGTTTGGCGATGACTTGCATGCATTGCAAGAATCAGATGACTCAAGGTGATTTTAGGTTCCCTACACCTTGATGTATATAAATAAGAGCTTTTGCTCATTTGTAAATAACTTTTGCTTGAGAGAGAAATATATGTTGCGCCTACCTTGCCCTCAATATTACTCTTTTGGTATTTGTTCATGTGTCTTCACTATTGCAATTAATTGTTATGCCACATAGGGTTTCAAGAGATTGTAGTGGTGAATTCTTTCCTTAGTTTAGATAAATCTGTTTAAACATCTTTATCATTGAGATCAATTGTTATGCCACATAGGGTTTCAAGAGATTGAGGTCATAAATCTGTTTTGTGTCTATTTACCATTGTGATCAATCGTTATGCCACATAGGGTTTCGAGAAATTACAGTGATAAATATGTTTCGTGAATCTTTATCAATATAATCAAAGGTTATGCCACATAGGGTTTCGTGAGATTGTAATGATAAAGGCTGTTTTGTGAAGACTTTGCTTTTTCAATCAAGTGTTATGCCACACAGGGTTCCATAAGATTGTCTTGGTAAATTCTTAAATCTATTTTGTGCCCAATAAGATGGTTTAAATTGAGATGATAGTTGCGCCACCTTGCCCTCAAGTAGAGAATTTAAACCCGCTTATCGTCAGTTAGTCATACCTTGCTCCGTTTCCTCTTGCAAAGACAGAAAAAGACAAAAAGTCTCCATGCAAAAGTATACAAGGCATGCAAAGACAGAAAAAGACAAAAAGTCTCCATGCAAAAGTATACATGCAAAGGCATATAAAGTCAAAATATCCCAAGGCGTTGAAAGCACATAAAGACACAAGCCAAGGGTAGCGTTGAAAGTCAAAATTCCCCCTCAATATGCAATATGCGCCCTCATGCTAAGATGGATATGTTAAGAAAATATTCTAAGTAAGAACTTCATCCTTCCACACATCAAAAATGCGCCCATCTTGAAGTTGTTGAGGCGTGGAAATAAGATGTTAAGGTGTTAATTCCTCACCATGTGTAAAATGCGCTCAAGGTTGGATAAGTGAAGGGTGGAATTGACTAAGGCGTGGCTAGTTATTTCTCCCAAGTATGAGGTGCGCCTAAGGGTGGAGATTTGAATGATTTTTTTTTCTAAGACAAGTTGAATATTCTCCTTCAAGTGTCATTTGCGCCTAGGGTGGTGAAATAAAATACAAGGCGTTGAAGATGATGGAAATAAAATATGCTAAGTATGATGTACTTCAGGGGAGATTTTCTAAGTAAAGTTGATAATTTTTTTTCTCACAGGCAATGTAATGTCCCCATTCTTTCGCGAGCATCAGAGTCAATGGATTAGCCTATTATGTCGATCCTCGTAGGCTAATGGTTCTGGATAGAAGGTCACTTGAACGGGCACTTGGTCGGTTAAAGGCAGTATTGGTATCCGGAGTCGGTGACGTGGTGAATTTGCGCGTTTGCCATGTAATTGGAGCTTAAAATATTGTTCTTCACCACTTATTTCACTTACTCAAGCTTGGGGACCATGTGTCTAATTGTTAAAGGGGTCACTTTATATTTTTCAGTTACTATTCACTGATAAAGTGAAAAAAAGACATAACTTAAGTGAATAGTGCCATTTTAATGAATAGTGTTTTCAAAGTGAAATTATAAAAAGAGAAGAGAAAGTTCGACCCCATTATGCTTGGATATGTTTGCTGATTGAAGTTTTGAAGTGTGGAGTTTGTGGAAGAGAGAAACTAGGGTTTCTCAATTTCAGCAGTGGGTAAGCCTGGTTTGGGGCTTGTAGTTAGGATTTGGCATCTTGAAGGTGTGAAAGACCACCCTAAAGTGCTGGTTATTTTCTATTTGCTGCATTTGAAGCCATATTTTGCTGATTACAAGTTGTTGGAGGCATCTTCTAGAAGGGTATTTGCTGCTAGAGTTGCCTTTCGCCATTTAGAAGACGTGGTTTGCATTTTACGAAGGATTGGAAGCTGATTTCTTCTTCTACAGCCAGCCGCCATACTTGAGGATTTTGAACAGCAAGAAGAAATTAAAACGCCTCCCTCTAGAGGCTGCAATCTCTTCCAAAGTGGGCGCCCTTAGTATTAGAAGCTATTTCTTCAAACATTCGGTGGGAGAAACGTGTATGTAATTTTGTATGAGCATTTTAATGGGCGCGGGTACTGTAGCAGTCACTATTCACAGTGATTTTGGCTGTAAGTTAAAATCTGTGTTATTTGATGTATCCGTTGAAACCTAATAAAAGTTATATTTTGGATGCAATCTATTATGTATGAAGAAAGTGTCTTGGCAATTAAATCAAGTCATTATTTGAGTTGTCATATTAGTTTAGTATATCTTGTGTTCCCATTATATGCACATGCTTGTTAAATTTATGTATATCATTGGCATTAATCATCAAACACGAGTAACACAAGAAAGACAAACACCAACAAACAAATCAGACCTACAAGCATCGCGAAAATCATCGCAGCAGAGTGTCGAATCATCACAGTGGTAACAGAGCATATCACTACAGTGGTAGCAGAGTGGATCACCGGAGTGTGGTTCATCACAGGCAAGGTGATCGAAATTGAATAAAATTTTCCAAGGCGAAATTTTCAAAATGATTTAAAATTCTCTAAGGCAAAGTATTTTCTTCCTTAGAAAATACGCCTAGAATTGCAAGATGATGAGATTTCCTGAGATGAGTAAATTTGTCGAAGATGAAGATGCTGGCATTGCAGGATGGGTTTAAAAATATTTTCAAGTCAAAGCAATAGGATGTTCACAGATGTGAAGAACGGGATTTAATTTGTTGAAAATTATTTTTCCAAGGTGCAAAATTCAAGAAAATTAAATGAACCCGTTCGTTGTGCACCCACGAGTTCGACGCATTCTGTAGGAAATTTTCTTCTGGGTATTGAAGATTATCGATGAGGAGTTGATTTTAAAGTCTTCCATGCTTCGCTGCGGCCTTCAGGATGAAGATTTTTGATGGGCACTAGGATGATGAGTTTTCCTAAGGGAAATTTGAAAATTTTCTAATGCAAAATGAAGAAAATGTGTTTTCAAGGTGAAATTCTCCAGACGATGAATTTGAAAGGAATTGCCTAGGTGAATTTGCTCAAATCCTTCGTGAAGATGGTCTTCTTGAGCCAGAGATGAATGAAATCAAAATTGTCAACGCTTCAGCCGGTGGGATAAATTTCTTGAAGAAGACGCTGTTGAAGTTTAACACTTTTGAAAGATGATACGTCCTTGAGGAAGATGGGTTGAAAATTTGGCTAGGGCATGAAGAATTTGAGCATGAAGTTGACTAGCAAAAACGGTGAACCCTCGGGAGTTAGAGAGTAAAAATCAGGTAAGTAAGTTGAATTTATATTATGAAGTGTTCTAATGCTCTTCTCCTTGCTTGTTTTGCAGGAGGAACGTCGAGGCCAGGCGGTGATGATTTAGAGTGATGAAGCAAGTGATTCAAGATGACATTTCAACCACGAAGGAAGGAAACGTTGCAAGAAAATGGCTAAGTGTTGAGACTCAAGTGACAAAGAAGAAGTTGAAGAGCAACATCAAGAAAGAAGATCGAGAACAGTGTGAACGCGTCTACAAACGGGAATCTTCTAGAAGGATGGTGGACATTATGGCTCATTTATTACTCCACTCTCCTTTGTGGCGGTTTTTAGGGAAAATCTTGTTTAGGGCTGAGGTGGCACAATCTGGGCCATCTAGTCAATTGTAATCTGAGTCGTCCATTGGACTTGGCCAACTATAAAAGGAGGAGTCCCCCTCATTTGTACCTCATTAGAGAGTAGATTTAGAAGTAGAAGCAGTACTAGAGCAGTAGAGAGAAGTTGATAGAGTAGAAAGTAAAGTAGTGTAGATTGAAAAGGAAGGAAAGTCTTTCCTTTGGATACTTGTTGATGTGTTTTTTATGACCGCACCAAACAGCAAAACAAAAATAGTTTAGGGCTACTCTGTTCTCTCTTGATCAAAGTATTCCGTGTGCTAAGATTGCGAGATAGATCACACGTTCAACTCCAAGGTTCCTTAAGTGCGAATAGACCCAGTTTGGTTGATGTGTATTGCTGTGTTCTTACGAGGGGACTTACATAATTGTTCAGATTTTTCACAGTTAGCAGCTAACGTAGGATTTTGAAGGGGAATTCTCACGTGTATGATTTGGCAATGTGGTTCTTTTCCTAAAACTAATCAGAAATATGCTGAAAGTAAAGGGGTATAAAGCCTAAGAAATTTATATTCTATTCTAAATGCAAGATATGTGGAGCTTATTTCAGATCAACCGATTTCACCTAGCCTCCGGCCGGACAGCCTCAGCAAAATCGGGTGCAATCTTCAAGGAAATAGCAAAGATGTTCAAATTATGACTTAAATACGCATACACCATCATTAACAACGCATATAAGCATATAAACCATAACCGAAGTTAAACTCAATGTAATGTCCAGTTGACCACACAAGGCAGACTTATCATCAACAAGCCGCTAGTGGTATGGAATAAAGCGAAGCTATCTTAATAAAACACCACACACAAAAGTGGCAGTTACTTTGTATGACTTAAGCTACTTTGGATAATTTAAAGGAAGAAGAAAGGTCCTGCTAGCATTTCATGACAAGATCTAATTCCATCATCAATGAAAAGATCTATTATCATAAAATGTGTTATTAATAACATCAAAGTTTCAAAGGGAAAACTTTTCTTCTCCAAATTATGCAAATGCTCTACACGCTACACCATCGGTGCCTCTCTAATGCTAAATGCTCTCTCATCGTCTACTATTCCAATGTCTAATCTAATTTACTGTATTACAAATGAGGGGGACTCCCCCTTTATATAGCTAGCCAAGTCCCAAAAGACGGCTAGGGTTACAATTAATAGAGTGGCCAGAATCGTGCCACCTCAACCCTAACCCTAAAAACTGCCATAATAGGGAGTGGTACATTAAATGAATCAAAGATTCCCACTCACTCCCAAAATAGAAAAAGGCAATAAACGCTCCATACTCAGTCTTCTAGAAGATCTTCGTCCAGTAGTGTGTTCCCATTGGCCTTCTCTCTAACTGCCAACTCAACAAATCTGCTAAGTACGGCCTCAACCTCCTGAACTGAAATCGGTGGAACACAATCTAACCGAAACTCTAACACCGTGACTGAATGCTCATGCCTTGTACAAGATTTTCTCCAAGCAGCTAAGGAGTCCTGCGTGTTCTGGATCAAAGTGGAGAATGTAGCAGTATTCTCGAAATCATCCTGTACAAAGGTCTTAACATCTGCGAAGAAAGGCACCAAAGAAACCTCAAATTATCAAAACTTATCTCTATCCGATTCAGCAAATATGGCTCGTGCGTGTCTCCAACTCCATCCATAATGTTGGGCTATAGCCCTGTACCCTGGCCGACCGCAGGCTGCATCGGTTAGCGCTTACCGCGGATTGCCAAGAATACCACCGAGAACTGGCATCGGCTCATTCTCCTCGGTCGACGCCCATCAATCGCTAACCGTACGGCACATGCCTCAATACCTCAAGATTGGATCACCTTAATTGATAGATAGAGGCATCGCTTCAAGCATGATCCAATCGTGATCCATCCGTGTCAAAATAGTAGAGGCCTGTTGAAAGGCAGAGGCAAGGTCCTCCATAAATTTCTCTGTCTCAGTACGAACTCATGTGACCCATTTGTCTGCCTCCTGTGCCATCCTCCCCAACTCTACTAAGCCGCTGATCGACTTTCTAGGAATATCTGCTGGAGGCTCAATCACTGGTACATCCCCGCCTCAGAACGGACAACCCAACATATCCAATTAAAAGCTTTGTGTTCTTTCAACCTTTTGAGCATTTCCCCTTCTTTCTGAACAACCTATCCTTGAGGGCTTAGGAAGGAGTTATCACACTCCTCAACAACTGAAAGCACCAAAGTAGGGCGTCTCAAATCCGTGAGAGTGGTGACCACGCACTTTCAGGAACTGCCATTCGCCACACTCTCACTGCGGGACAGCAACGCGAAGAGCACGAGAGCCATCCTCATCGGGTGGAGATCTTCGGGCCCCATTTGCCTCCTTCTGCGGGAGGAGCACCGATCCGTTCAAAAAATTCTTCCATCCAACCGCTGATCAATCTCCTCACTCGGGCTTCTTCTCATTCTATCTTTAAGCCAATCGGGCACCTCATACAGTATATCGAAGGGCTGCTGCTCCTGTGCCTCGACTTCTCTAACTTGTTCAACCTCTTCCTCATTCTGGCGAGGCTCATCATCCTCAAGTGGCTGAGTGTCACCTAACACTATATCATCATCATCGCCATCGTTCATGGCCGCCTCTAACTCCTGCTGAAACTGAGGGTCAGTAATGGTCCCCTCATCATCATGCTGATCAATCCTAACAGGTACATTGGCACTCTGGCCAATTGACTCCCTCCGTGGAGGCTGAATATCATCCTGTATCACCGGTACCTGACTCACTGCAATTCTTTGATCAGCAAATAAGGACACCTCCTGTATGCTTGGAGAACGTGTCTCCAAAGGTGCTGCCACTGTGACTCGTGGAGGCTCTGGCTGAACTAATTCTTTCTTTCTGGACTCTGGACCCCGTGTGATCTGTTTCTTTCTTCCTGTGGTGGGCGTCCTGTGATCTCCCATCAAGTTGTAAGTCAAAGCAATTGACCTACTTTTCAATCTGTTCACCTTTCTATCAACCCATGCCCTGGTGAATGTCATAACCGGGATGGATAGAGTATCCAAATCAGCAACCTCGGGCTCTGACCAATCCACCGGTGGAAGTGGAGTATCTCGAACAGCTGCATAATCTGGATGCACAACATCCATATCCTCATTAACCTGGTCCGGAACTGGAACAACCTCACACTCCCTGATCAGAGTAATCAGCAACCGAGAGAACATTCTCTTCCTTACTTCAATTTCATCAACTGCATCAGCCCAATAATCTTCTATGGTGGCCTTATGTTTGAACTCCTCCGACATAACCCAATTGATGTTATGGTGCGGGTCATAATGCTGTCGGCTTGTATGATATGAGAAATGATAAAATTGAAGCTCATTCTCAGCTTCTCTAGCCGCCTGTATCGAAGGACACACCTCATCCGAGTTGCCCATCACAATTGGAAACTCTATCCCTCCTTTTTTCTTCTTCTTTTGGATTTTGTCAAAGGCAAGCAACCTAGATATCTCAGCATTAATATCTGTCGCTGGGTACTTACGCGTTCTAATGTACAGTAATTCTCTAAATTGAATAAACCGGAAGACCCATACCCGGACAAATTTCCCTCGGGCATCTCTAGAGATTCCGCGGATGTAACCTCCGGCAGCCTCGGATGTACATGGTGAATGAATCGCTGGACACATTTGTAGCTCTGCTGTACTTGACAGCAACCGGTACACGCCTCACGGATTTTGAACCGATGAGACGTGATCCAACAGTTTCCGGTAAGAAAATCCCCTCAGACTCCGCCATTCGTACAACATATAAATAAGGTAGAGCTCATGTAAAACGCTTTTAGTCCTTTCAAGCTCAGAGCTGCTCATGGCTATTATCGCGATCATCTCGTACCAATTGACATAATCCTTGCCCTCTAGCACCAGGTTGATGTAATAAAACATCCAAGGCTCGAAAATGTAGGACTGTGGGCAACCACCAACCCTGCTCAGCAACATGATAAGATCACAGTATTCCTGTTTCAGGTCCTTTGCTATGATCTATTTTGGCAACTTCGCACGAGATGGCTTAGGAGTGCTCATCCAGTGGGTGTTAATTGTGTCCATGCACCTCTCGAATGTGGAAGCATACATCCGCTCAGCCCGTTCTCTGGACTTGTAAATCATATTCCTGTGCACCGGGATCCCGAAAGCTTCACCAATGGCTGCCGGAGTGAGATTGGCAAGCACTTGGCCATCTGGTGTCGTGATCGACCGGTGTTCCTTCTCGTAGCAATTGGCGCATCTAATATCAGCTCCGGAACACTAATAGTCGGGCGGAAAACCAAAGAATTGTATATAATCCACTTCCCTGACGATGTTGTATGGCGACCGGCCTGATGACTCAATTCCAAACAGCCCTGCTCTTGAAGGTCTCCAGGTTGACAGAGCCCAAATTAGTGTCCGTCAACTTGCCCAGCTTTGAAATAAACTTCGACTCTGGCATGAACGTTTTGCTGAGCTTCTTGATCACAGCTTGTTTGGAGGCACCATTGTCCTTTCCGGTTGTCCTCGCTTCAGCCATCTGCAAACAACAAACATTCATCAGCAATTAAATTTAATAAAATAAGGCATTGTAGGGGCTGCAGTCGAATTCTAGAAGCTGCAATAACTTTCGTGTTTGCAAACCTCAGCTTCTTCTCTTGAATAAATTCGAATTCCAACACTTAGAACAGATTTCTAAGTGAGCTTTGATGACTTTACTTCACAATCAGTAATCAGCAATTTCAACCTCTATGACTTCGTATCAGCAATCAGCAAACTAGTAAGTTCGTACTTCTAAGTTCTCAGCTATTCAACTCACTACAAGGCGTCCCTTCAACTGGCAACTTCAACTTACTTAACACATCAGATTTCAGCCTCAATACTAGCAAAGCCATACCTTTCACAAGCAACCTCAATCTTCAGCAAATACTCCTTTAATCAGCAATGGCGTACCTCTTCTACTTCAGCAATGGCGCTTAGCTTCAGCAACAAATTAAATTGGCAAAGTCGTACCTCTCAAGCTTTTAACAATTTGATTAACTTCCAAGTGCGCCTCTTCAGCAAACTCAACTTCTCAGCAAAATTCAAACTCTTTCAAACTTCAGCAACTCACTGCAATGCTTCACTCTCAAAGCAAATTCGACTTCCAGCTGTGAAAACAAGTGAAAAACTTGCTCATTTTATAGCTAAAATTCGAATTCTAGAAGAAGTTAATTTTAGCCAGTGCCATTAAACTCCACTACTCCACTTCAAGAATTCGAATTTTCCCTCTCTGGTGTTTCTGACACTTGTCTCCAGTCGTCGGGAATCTTATTCTTCTAGAAACTTGACTTTGACTGGCATTTTGGATTTTGCTTTCGAAAATTTAATTTAAATTCATCATTTTTTTACTCACCAGCCGGAGCTCTGTTACTGGAATTCGAATTTAAATTCTTTTCTGCTCTGGAAAATTCATCCTCGAAGAATTCAAACAAAATTATCTAGGCAATTCCTCTTGAACTCATCATTCGAAGAAAATTCATCTTGAAAGCACATTTTATTCGTTTTTGCCTTAGAAAATTTTAAATTCTCCCTTAGGAAAATTCACAATTTGAGCACTGATTAAATTCCTCACTGAAAAAGTGTCGGCGAAGCTTGAAAGACTTGGAAATCCGTTCATCATCACAA
Organism: Sequoia sempervirens; assembly: GCA_007258455.2. Classification (NCBI taxonomy): domain Eukaryota; kingdom Viridiplantae; phylum Streptophyta; class Pinopsida; order Cupressales; family Cupressaceae; genus Sequoia; species Sequoia sempervirens. The sequence goes on from VDFB02136734.1 coordinate 18,727, forward strand.
ATATTCAGTACCCAGAAGCAAATTTTCTTTAGAACGCCTCGAATCCATGGGTACCCAACGAACGGGTTCATTTAATTTTTTCAATTTTGAACCTTAGAAAAATATTATTTCCATCATTTAAATTCGTTCTTCGCCCGTGATCACTCTGTGTTGCTCTGACCTCTTGAAAAATTTGAATCGTCTTGCATTTCTGACTCCATCACTGAGAAAAGTTGCTCTTGTCTCACGGAGAAATTTCACCACTCTGATCTCAAGGCATATTTTCCAAGGGAAAATAATTTGCCTTAGAAAATATTTTTAAATCATCTAGCACTTTGAGAAGTTTCCCTTAGAAAATTTTGAATCATCTGCCAGTGGAGAGGAATTTTTTTATCAACTTCATTTGGAAGAATTTACTCATTCTCGGCACGCCTTATTTCTCACTTCATACTTCACACTTGAAAGGCAATTTATTAAATTTCTAACGCCTTAGAGAATTTAAATTTCACATGTCTTATGAATTTCTCTAACACTTCACCACCTTAGGCGTATCACACTTGAAGAAAATCACGCCTTGAAATATTTCAACGCCTATAGGCTTTAGGCGCCTAGCACACATATGAGGGAAAATCACGCCACACATACCTTTACCACCTCACATGTCCTTGGAAAATCCTCTAACACCTTGAGCGCCTAACACTTACCATCTTTCACCATGCTTTGGTAATATTCTTCACCTTAATTACCACCTTTAATTACTTTTCACATCCAAACATGGGCGCATTTCCATGTAGGAGGAGGACAAACTTGCCACCACGTCCCCTGTGACCTTTCAACTTCCCGTTTTCGTCTTGACATGCACAAGTTTGGGCGCATTTTGCCTATGGAGGAGGACGAGATCTTTGACTTCTTGACTTTTCTTTCCCCTTGGGCGCATTTTGATGTGTCTAATGGATGAACGCCTTCAGGTGACTCTTCGCCTTCCAAACTTTGTCCTCACATGCATGCACTTGGGCGCATTTTTCCCCTTGAGGAGGATAAGAAACGTTGACCTATTTGACCCCTTGCAACCTTGGGCGCATTTCCATGTATGAGGAGGATTAACACGTTTGACTTTGCTTTGACTTACTTGTGTTTTGGGCGCATTTCACCCCTGCTACAGGATGGGCGCATTTAGGAGGGGGTGGCGGATTTCCTCATGCCTTAGAAAAATTCTCAACTTTTCTCTTTCAAGTTGGGCGCATTTTGGCCTAGCAGCAGGATGAAAACCTTTGACTTTCTTTGACTTTCTGGTGCCTTGGGCGCATTTTACCCCCTGTGCAGGATAAACATCATACTTAGAAATTTTTATGCCTCTTCAGCTGAGATGGGCGCATTTTGCCAGGCCTGCTGGATGAAGTTCCAGACTTAGGCAAATTTTCATCATCCTTCGCCAGTATCGTGCCCCGCTATTTATAGTAAGTCTTCTCAATTTTGCACTTCTGGAGCTCAGATCAACTTGAAATTTCAAACATAGCTTCTTCATAACCCTATCAACACAGCAAACCACTTGCCACTTTTAGTCACCACGCTATTTATATTTTGTCTACAGTATTTACTATAAATAAAGTAAGCCATATTCGATAGCTCTAGCTCCGATCCAGTTGAGAAATTTGAATGAAGATCCCTCACCACGTGTTGTTGGTGACAACGATGCATGCAAGCGGTTTACACACTATTTGCAAGCGCGTTTCCAATTGTTTACTATAAATAGTAAGTGCTCGGGTTTGACCCGAAATTTCACCGGATAGCTTGAAGGACAACGATCGCGGTGGTTTTACACGGTTGAGATTTTTGACTTTGATGCCTATTTTTTAGGCTCCAGTGGAAACCCTAACACACCTTTGCATCGTGTCAAAAGATCTCGTTTGTCTTCGTTTACGTGGCATTGCGGTATTCGTGATCACGAACTTCTTGGGGAGGCGGTGGCAGGACACACACTGCTAAAAATAGAAAGTTCCTGCGGGTAGAATCCTCATTGCGCGCCACCACCATCATGGCTCGGGAAAACCGCCAGAATCACCCGACATGCAAAAGAAACCTCGACATGCAAACCCTAAAAATAGCCTCGAATTTGAATCAAAAGTGGTCATCTCGGCTTGCATGTTATGCATCGCGAAGGTCTCGAAAAACCAGAGGAATATCGAACCTTACAAAATCTACGCATCTGGACCACGAAATTCGTGCGGAAGCAGTTGCTAAAATAATGCGAGTTATCACATTTTTTACATCAAATTTGTCTGACAATCAGTATACTCACGAATGCAGTGTGATGATCGGAATCTCGAAATAGCTGACAAATTGCCCTGAATTTCACACTTACTAAAAATAGTAAGTACCTCAAAATTCGATGAAACTTGGCTGGAAACCTGCTGGATGTCTGCTGACAACAATATTAAGTTCAATTTTCAATTTTCTCACTTTACCTGCCCCTAAATTGGCCAGAAACGATGAAACCCTAATTTCAGACTTGGTCAGAATTTTTGCGTTTAAGCTTTCAATAGCGGACACAACCCCACGAAGGCGGACATCGGAAAGAAGCGAGCGGGAGAGAAAGGCCCAAACCAAAAAGACCGGCAGACAAAAATTAGGGGTCCCATCTTGAATAGAGGCGAAAGGTCACAACAATACTTTGTAAGAAGTTGTCATGTATGCTTTCATAATAAAAGAATTTTCATTGATGGTGAATTCTTCTTTGTTGTGAATAGTTGTTGAGGCTTCTTCGTCCTTCCAATTCACGTAGCATCTTGAAGTAACTTAAAGTAAAGTAGATTTCATTTCATGCAAGTACTTAACAATTGTGGAATGTGGTGCTCGATTTGAACAAGACTTCGCTTGTCCATACCACTAGCGGGCTCGCTGACGGTGGGTTTGCCTTGCGTGGTCAACTGGAACTTTGTGAAGCTTAACTTCGATTATGGTTTATATGTTGGCATGCGTCGTTGTGATGGTGTCTTCATGCTAAATCGTGATCTGAACATCTTAAGTCACTCCTCTGAAGATTGCACCAGTTCCGCGGAAGCTGTCCGAAGTGAGGCAAAACGGAGCTTGGTTGAAGTCTGTGAGAATTGATCGCCGTGTCCCACGCTCTAGAGAGTAGAACATAAACTTCTTAGGCCCTACACTTTTTTAATTTCAGTTCATTTCTGGTTAGAATTAGGAAACTTGTGCTCACTTGCCAAATCATTTGAATTATATGAAAGCCCTTAGTCCGCTGTCTGCTATCAACTGTCGAACAATTGTGTAAGTCCCCTTGTGAGAACACAGCAACTCACATCAAACCAACTGAGGGTATTCTAAGTATTCGGAACCTTGGAGTTGAAAGCATGATCTTACTCGCAATCTTAGCATGCTAAATACTTTGTTCAAGAGAGAATAGGGTATCCGTTGGGAAACTTTATTCTGTGTTGGTGCGGTCTCAAAAACCATGTCAACAGGGATGAGGTCCCCCGTTTGTGATCTCACCAGTTCATAGCTCCAGGTCAAAATTGTTTACCCCTTAAAAACAATTGCAGGTTTTCACAAAAAAAAAGAAAGATATTGAGCTTTTTTTGCAAAAGTACCCAATCACTGTTCATCCTTACCATACCATTCATTGTTCATCTTTACTGTACCATTCTCTGTTCATTTGCACCATATTATTTATTGTTCATCTATATTGTACCATTTAATGTTCATCTACAATGTTTACTGTTCATGTGTTCTATATGTAACATGGCTGGCCCTATAATTCCCCCACCCGGTAATGCAAATTACTATGCCTCTTTGATCTGGAGAATAAACAATTGAGGAAGGCCCAATCACCCCTACTTGTGGTCACCTGTCTGCCCCACGCCAATGTGTAAAATCAAGCACCTGGACTGGCATAAACATTGGAGAATTCCCCTGCTAGAAAATTCTATTCACCACTAGAAGGGAATGTCAAGGTATTTGATCATGAGTAAAGAAGGTACGATTTACTGATCATGCATAGTCATACCTTATGGAATCAATATAGAATTCTAATTTTTTCCTATAATTATTCTGCCAGCAACAATTTCTCCTTTCTTTTTACTTTTTTTTTCTGAATTCAGAACAATATCTCCTTAGACCAGACTTTGACAACAAATTTATTTCTCCTTTCTCCCTTTAATCTTCTTCTTCATTAGATTGGTATAATCTTCCCTCTCCTAGGGCTTCCTCACTTTGAATCAGCATACCATTTCTAAGACATCCTTACTTTGATACCAATTGTTGGAAGAATGAATGCATGGAGTTTGAAAGAATTAGATGGAACATAATTCAATATGTGTGTGCTTGTAATTCTTATTGAATGAAGTTACATGGGTGGATGCATAGTATGCACACCATTTTCATAATTTTTTAAAAGGAAAAAAACAATGATTATAAATCCAAATAAGTAGAGTTTTTGCAGTGTCTAACCCATATTTTTTTCCTAAATTTTTACATGTTTCTGGTGCTATGAGTTAAAATGGAAAAACTCGGCAAAAAAACGCAAGTACTCAGCAACATGTAAACTATGGATGGATGTAACTTAAATTATTAATTACTTTATAGACATGACTAATTTAGTGCTATCCCATTATTCAAATAACCAATAAATGCCATTGTGTACAAAGTGTAGTCAAACATTAGACACAGAATTTCTTCCAATGTGTATGACTTGACTCAACAATAGGAACCCATTTGGGACACTAATCATTTTGAATAGAATATGGCACCCATGGCATATATTAAGCTCCACATTGCAAATATGATCAAGCATTTACATCTAGTTGTCTAGCAAACTCAAGCCCCATTGATTTTGATAGAAGCAACTTGCAACATAGAAGAAGAATTATCACTTGGAGTTCATGTTTTTGTGAACCAGATAGTATCCCAAAGATGTCCAAGCAATGGCTGCCTATAATGACTCACCCAACCATTTTGCCTTCCATCTCTGATGTGTTCGAAGCTTTGCATTCTATTGAACATGCCCTCAAATATCAATATCTAATGTTATAATCATAGAGTATAACAGGTCACCTAGAAAATGTGAAGGCTTAAGTTATACTCAAAAATACGGCCTTGAGTAGTAAATTGGAGGAGCAGTATATGAGAATCTAAAATCAGCTTCACCAACAGAGCCAAATTACTCAAAGCCAAGATGATAAGGTTACAAAATATGAGCACAACTTAACATAGCTGAAGGCTCAGTTGGCAAAACTTGAGAAAGTGGAAACTGAAAGAAATCAATTCAAGGATAGGATGTAGTAACATGGTCAAATGTCCCAAAGAGTGCAATTATGGCAGAGAACCATTGAAGAAATGCAAAAATGAAGTGTATGAGAACTAATGTGAAGCAACTGAAATCAAGTGTGAGAGCTTCTTTTGGATTCATGCTCAGCTAGCACAGCCATACACCCAAGGAAATTTTCTCCATATCCTCCTTGATATAATATCTAGATTGTGTCACAAGGGACTCCAACTTCTTTAAAAGGAGGAAAAATGTAGACTTTAGTATTATCATTGTCATTAATAAATTATATGTAGTGTTGCCAACTTAGTTATGTTGTTTATTATTGTATTCTCATCTTTGGTCGTGTATTACTTTCTTTAGGTTATGTGGGAATGGCTCAACAATTACATCTTAACCAAGCAATTGTTTGCTCAACCAACAAATAAATAGTCAGTCAAATGTCGAAGTAAGGATGTTGATATGAGACGTTCGCCTTGTACCAAGCTTTGTAACATACACTATCAGATGCAATAAATTTGTTTCTCTCTAATATTCGCTTGTGCTATGTCTATAGGTGATTATATTTCTACAAGTAGTAGTCATTGGTAGTGTTATAATCTGCTATAAACATTTCTAACATTGGTCACCTTTGTCAAGTCATGTCTACATGAAGTCTAATGGAAGTGGAAGTTAATTATGATAACATAATACAAATATGGAAACATGCAAGGAGTGAATAGGTGAACCAGTTCAAGAGTAAGTAGATACTAAGAAACAAAGACAAGACAAAGTCACCCAAAGCTTCAAGCATTTGTTCATGGAAACATGCAAGAAGAATTCAAGATAAACCTAGTTCCTAGAAATGTTATCTTAGGCAAATTAGTTGTAACAAGGGCGACATGATTATTGGATAATTTACCTAGACTCTTGTAAGCCACTACATTATTGTCCAAGATATTTGTGTTGAACATGACTGTAGAAACCCCTGTTTCCCCTGACTTCTGAGACTGTGTGATTTTTGTTTGTTTTTTTGTGTATTTTGATTTTTTTGTGTTTTTTGCATGAATAAAGAAAGAATGCGATTTCTTGAAAGAAATGATATAAAATCTTAAACAAATACAATGCTACCAGATCTAGCGTAAATAAGCTCAGAAATTGATAACTACTGTTTGTATTATTTTTCCATTGCCCTTACAATAAAGAATCTCGGATATACAGGCTAGATAAGACAAAGTATTAATTAAAAGAACCTGATTGCAGCAGACTGGTTTAATGCTTGAATGGTACGGCCAGATCCTGACAATGCTTTCTCCCTGCGCCAGATGATAGCTAGAACTCCCAGAGGCATAGGCGCCCCCTTCTATGAGATCAAACTGCCAGAAGATAAAGCGATTTACCCAAACAGGAAAAGTACGACCTTAATGATGAAGGTACGGCCTGCAGCTCAGATGGTACGGCTTTGTACAGCAGCAACCAAACAAATAAAAGTACAGCCCTTCCTTAAATTGCCAGATCTTAATGAAATAGGCGCATTGATTGAAGAATCCCTACTGGAAGAATATCACTCTGAAAAACCCTGAAGATGAATCAACTGTGAATGTTCTGTGATCACTTCTGAATGAAGAAATCCCTCTGAAAGCAATAGATCAGCTGGTATTTCACAGCCTCTTAATCGCAACACTGAAGATGGCTCGTTCTCCAATGTCTGTAGACAACAGAAACCCTAGGCTTCGTTCTCCGGAAGAAGACTTGCTTAAAAATTCAATATTCAATATCATAATGAGCTCGAATTCCAATGAAACCCTTATATCTCCTCAAAAGTGCGAATTCTCTCAAAAAGGCATCATTAAAATAAATTCGAACTTTTCCTTTAATTATTTCAATAGTTTCAAACTTGATTTTTAATTATAAATTATAATTAAAAATGGCCCCTTCCATGATGGTCGACCCCTTCAGCAAAATCACTTAAGTTATAATATTTAAAATATTATAACTTTATATTATAATCTCCGCATAATTAATATTTAATTGAATCAATTAAATATTAATATCTCCCTCAAAATATATCCGATTCACAAACCGTCTGAAGCTGGCGAATAAGGGAGTGATTCCTCACATGACCAGACCATAGTGCTAAAAATAGCAGGGGTGCCTCGCTGAGTGCCAAATACTGCTAAAACTAGCAACTCAGGCAAATAGTGTCCGAATGAGCCCGAACGAAAGCCAACTGGAGAAATTCTGACAACTGAAGCCAAGCCAAGCTCCATCAAGACCCTCTATCCATCCTATCAGCCTACGAGGGTCGCATAATAGGCTAATCATCAGCTCTTAGAGATGTCAACTGGAAGGGGACATGACAATGACCTTGAAGAACAATAACTATAATTTATAATGGTATGAGTAGATTATTGTCAAGAAGGCAAGGACTAATATGAAGACCAATGTTGAACACAAAGAAATTAACACCATTCAGCTCAAACAAAGGCAGTAGAAAACAACAAGATGGGTAGTGCTCCAAGAAATTAGAGGATCTACAAGATTAGTAGAACAAGTGAGAAGACAAAAGCTGTGAGAGCTGGCCAATTATTAAAAACCATCGACAAAAGTATGAAGTCGATATGAAACTCCAAACCAACACACAAGACAAGACCATAGCATCAACAAAATTCAATTCCTAAACCAAGGGAAGGTTCATTTTGAACTTACATATCATACGCTACTCCAAAATGAAGAGTGGGTAGAAGTTCCCACACAATTGCGTTGATGTTTATGGCGGCAGGAGATTTTTCTCTCAAATTTAAATTAATAAATAATTGCCAAGACAAGTCAGCCTTGATTACAAATGATATTTTATATTTTAAAAGAGGCTGACCTGGATGAAGAGTCGCCTAGTTTTGTATATATACAAGGTGATGTTCATTCATTCAAATCATCAATTCATTCTTATTCCAATTCGCACCTTCAAGGAGAAGTTCATATTTTAGCAGCTATTGGTTGAATATTTTGCAAACTTGTGAGGTTTAGCAAAATGGTGGTTTCAGCCACAGTGTGTGAGTTAAAACTCTCCTAATTAAGGGAAGGCTCCCCCTATCTAACTAACTAAAAACAAATATGGGCGGAACGATAATCTTTTCTCTTGTTTTAGGAAAGATTAAACTCTTTTCTCTTTTCAAAAAGGTAATATGAACTTTTAAATACAAACTTTTACAACAGCTTGCAATAAGATCAAGAGAAAGGAAATGAAGTTTCCTGAAAGCTCAAAGATTTCTGTCACTTCCTTCGGGACGGGAAAACAATTTCGAGCACAAAGTCTTGGAAATCTACGATCCTATCTACCCTTTTAAAAGATAATTCTAATGATAATATACAGCATAAGACAGCACAAAGTCTGCAAATATGATGTATCTATTAACTACTACAAATCGGAATTATTACGAGCACAAAGACTTGCAATTCTTCTTAATTTCTAAACTCAAATTATGAATTCAATCTTCAACATTCACAGCAAAAAATCTGCAAATATTTCAATTGAAGCTCTCCCTAGCAATTTTCCACAATCTCCAAATAATCACAAAGTAATGCTCCAAAATGACATAAGAACACAATGGATGCAAAGTAGGACTTCAACACAAAGTCTGAACTTTCCAACTCTTTGATATTACTTGAAAAAGAACAACTTATAACTATAAAGCTCAAAGTGTTTATGAGTACAAAATTCTGCAGAATTTTCTTGCTTGCCAAAAAGATAAAAGATTACAAAGGACCCTCTCAAGTATTTATAGGAGAGAGGTCATGAGAAAAAAGGTGGGAGGATCCCCACTAACTTGAGAATTTCTCTCAACCACCAACTACTTGCAATTGACTTATTCTAAATTACAGTCCTAAATTATTTTGACTTGTAACTTGATTACATGTAATGACATTTTACAAAACTGCAAGTGAAAGAAACACTTGCGATTACAAAATTTGTTTTTACATGTAGTTTGTCGAAAACAAAATACATAAAGATAAAATATTTTATTCCATTTCAGTCCTAGCTTTGAAAGACTGAAATTTGCTAATAATTTCCTACAACTCATTTGGATCGGGACCTAGTGTGTTCTTGGCAACCACAACAGTCTTCAAGATTACATCAAAATACCTTATTGTTGCTTCTCTATGCTCTTCATGGACAGTTTGTATTTTATCGAGGTTCATTCGATGATTAACAAACTTGTTAATTGAATCCATGGTCAACTGTTCTGATTCCAGCTCTTGATGAAGATTTGTTGCCATTTCTGTAGTAACCACATCAGTTGCAAGTAATTCTCCTTCATGATTTAAAATTCTGCAAGGGATTTTCTCAAAGCTAAAAAGTATGTCCAGCTCAACTTCGTCACTCATTTCTAGTGTAGCTTGGACATCTTTGATGAGATCTTGAATAACCAATGACTTGTTTGTCATGAGTTCTTCAAATTCTATGTATTTTTCTCTGTTTGCTATGATTGAATTGCTGCATAGAATTTCTAGCTTGACTCGATCCATCTCATGCCAAATTTTCAAATCTTTTTCAAGTGAATCCAAACTTTGCTTGAAAGCTTCCAAAGTCTGATTCATCTTTACTCTTGCTATTCTGACATTATTCAGAATTTGTAATGCCTTTTTGTAAGAGACCAGGTGTCTCTCAACCTGAACACTGTCTGAGAAAATGCATATAAAGAGAAAATGCAATTTTGCAAGGAAATGACTGGAAAAATAATATAAAATACCAGATGCATATAAACTACAGAATATAGATCAAATCTCGATGCCAGATGGTTTATTAATCATTTTGAATGATTACAATGCGATTTAATCAACATGCAAAGAAAAAGGCAATAACATTTATTGTGAAAACTTGGTTATTGCAGCCGCCATGAAATGATGAAGAAAAGGTACAGCCAACTTCAAAACTCAATCTCCAGCCTCAGAAACGATGCAGAAGACCCCAGAGACCTAGGCGTCCAACTTGCAGAAGACAAAAGATCAAAAGGCAAGGTGTATTCTCCAATAAATAAAGTATGACCCTTGCTGGTACAAATGTACGGCCAACCAGCAGCATTAAATAAAGTACGGCCCTTGAAGAATGTGCCAGAACACAGGAACAAGAATGAATAAGTCGCCTTATTGCGTAGATGAATGATCTCAGTCAAACCCTTGTCTGAATCCACCTCAATAAGCTCGAATGCAACCTCTGGATGAAGTTACCCTGTTGACAATCTTCAACTGATATTTCACAGTCTCAATATGTCAGATTCTGAAGAGGGAACGTTCTTCAAAACCTGTTGATCTGCAGAAACCTTGGTTTCTCAAACCCCAATGCTCTTAGAGAGAAAAAAATAAGAAATTCGAATAATCAACATATGAGTTCGATTTGCCTTCAGTTGAATATATATATGCTCTCTCAAAAATTCGACCCCCTTCGCAAAAATCACTTAAAAAGCATTTAATAATATTAATTCGCCTCTTTTTGACTTAGGCAATAATATTAAAATAATGGCGTCCCCTTTTAATGAATAAATAATTATTCATTATAATAATAACTCTCATTTATTATAAAGTATTAAATACTTTATAATATGCCATTAATCATTAATATTTTAATATATCATTAAAGTGACTTTATAACATAAAGTCAAAATAATAATTATTTAATAATCATTAAATGCTCCATTATTCTCCATCTACTCATCAAACTGTCAAACTGGGTCGAAACTTAGCTGACCAGCTAAATCAGGTGCCCTGCTAAAAATAGCAACTCCTGCCTACCTGAATTACTATAAACAGTAAGTACCTCTAAATCACTCTGAAAATGCCTGCAAAGGACCCAAACTTGAATCAACTGCTGGAGTGATGTTCCCAACGCTAGATAACTGCCTCAGATGATCCTCTAAACACTTCTACCAACCTATGAGGATCTGAATGATAGGCTAATCTCAAACACAACGGTACTGTCTAGGAAGGGGACATTACAGTCCGCCCTCCCTGAAATTGCTTGTCCTCAAGCAATCTCAGCTCTAGATGCTGTAAAATCTCCTCCGATTCCCAAGTAGCATCCTCAACTGGCAAGTCTCTCCATTTGATCAAATATTCTCTGATAACCCACCTCCTAAGATGTCTCTCTCTAGCATCGAGGATGGCCTCAGGCACTAATATCTACTTCCCCTCGTCATCAAGGGGTGGCAGTACTGGAGAGGGGATCACATGCTGACCCAATGCCTTCTTCAGGCCTGAGACATGAAATACGTTATGGACCCTGCTATCTGTTGGTTGGAAATTTTGTATTCTTGTGAAAGCATACAAAATTGAGATTTCAACCACAGCACGTGAGTTTGAACTCTCCTAATTAAGGGAAGGCTCCCCCTTTTAACAAAATAAAATTGATATGGGTAGGACAGCAATCGTTCCTCTTGTTTCAGGAAAGATTATGTTCTTCTCTCTTCATAGAAAAGAAACAGTAAATGTTACTAAAACTTATTACAACAGCTGTGCAGTGAAATTAAGAGAGAGGAAATAAAGTTTCCTGAAAGCACAAAGACTTCCGTTACTTCCTCCGGGACGGGAAAACAATTCAATAAGCACAAAGTCTTGAAGAATGAAATCCTATCAACCTTTTTCAGAACGATTACTTGATGAAAAAGTACAACATAAAACAGCTCAAAGACTGTAATTACAATGTATCTTTTAACTACTCTAAATGAGAAATACTATGAGCACAAAGACTTATAATTCTTCTCTATTTCTAACACTAATTATGAATTCAATTCTCACATTTACAGCACAAAGTCTGCAGATATTTAAATCGAATCTCTTTTCAGCAATCTTCAACAATTCTCAAGTAATCACAAAATAATAAAACAAGGATTCAGCTCAAAGTCTAAAATTCCAGCTTCTTGATATTACTTGAAAATTCACAATATTCTACTATAAAGCTCAAAGACTTTATGAGTACAAAATTCTGCAGAGTTTTCTTGCTTGCTAAAAAGATATATTTACAATAGACCCCTCAAGTATTTATAGGAGGAAGGTCTGGAGAAAAAGGTGGGAGGATCTCAACAAACTTGAGAAAATCTCTCAACCAATAACTAATTGCGATTGACTTATTCAAAATTACAATCCAAATTGTGATTTGTCTTGTAAGATTTTACATGTAATTACATTTTCGAAAATTGCAAGGAAAGAACACTTGCAATTGCAAAATTTGTTTTTACATATATATTGTCGAAAGTAAAATTACATAAAACAATCTAAAATTTTAATCTGCTTCATTCCTATCTTTGAAAGATAAGAATTTGCTGATGATGGTCTTCAACTCATTCGGATCTGGACCCAACGTGTTCTTGGCCACTGCAACTGTCTTCAGAATTACATCAAAGTATCTGATAGTCGCCAATCTATGCTCTTCATAAGTAGTTTGCATTTTCTCAAGGATTGTCTGATGATTGATAAGCTTTTGAATCGAATCCATAGAAAACTGCTCTGATTCCATTTGTTGACGAAGATTGGCTGCCATTTCTGAAGTAACTGAATCAGCTTCAAGTAATTCATTTTCTTGATTCAAAACCGTACATGAAATCTTCTCAAAACTTGAAAGAATATCCTGCTAAACTTCATCATTCATTTCTAAAGTGGCCTGGATATCTTTGATAAGATCTTGAATGACCAATGATCTATTTGTCATAAGTTCTTCAAATTCTATGTACTTCTCTCTGTTTGGCAAGATCGAATTGCTGCATAAAATTTGTAACTTAACTTGATCTATCTCATGCCAGATTTTTAAATCCTTCTCAAGTGATTCCAAAGTTTGTTTGAAGGCTTCCAAAGTCTGATTCAGCTTTATCTTTGCTATTCTGACATTCTTGAAAACTTGCAACGTCTTCTCAATCATTGGAATGCTTTGCTCAATTAGCTGAGTTATCCATGAATCAATTGCTTTAACCTTTTGCGCAATTCTTTCTAATTTTCTAACTGATTCATTTGGAGGAGCTGTAGATAGAGAATCAACTGCCTCTGATGATCCTGTAATCCTTTGAATGACTGAAATTAGCTGAGCATTGTCTTCTTTGAGCTTTTCCTTTTTAGCTAAGAGTTCGTTATAGCTTTGTGTCAAAATTGTTACTGAACTCTGAGCATCCTGCATCATATTGGCATGAGTCTGCTTGCCCAATTCGACTCTTGTGAACTTGTAATCAGATACCTGCATTTCTTCATGTGGTTTATCAACTAAAGGCTCTACAATTTCAGCATATTTCATTCTGTTGCTGTCAACAAAAACCTGTGAGACTGTCTTAGCTTTCTTTGCAATCACTGGTTTTGATTTCTTCAATTTTTGGAAATCAAAAATATCAGGAGACACTGCCTGTTTCTTTCTTTTGGGAGCAATTGAATTCAGCCAGGGAGGAAGATCCAAGGTTGTCACATCTGAAATGGCAACTGCAGTCTCTGTAGAAATGGGCTCAGTTTGTGATACAACAGAAATTCTAGATGGTGCCTCGGTTTGTACAGCAACTATGTTTTGTGCAGAAGACAAATTACAACTAGGATTGGCCATGAAACAATCAAAGCTTGTTACAGAGGTATCAATTTCTGGAAGAGTCATTTCTGACATGACTGGAAAGATTGGATTTATGTCAAAAATACTCTTGAAGTTACTAGGTAAGTTCATCATGGGAGTATCCATCACTGATGAAGATTGATGACTAGTCTCTTGTGGTGGAATAGAAGGAACAAAAACGGTGGAAAAGGAATCAACATCACTGTCGATAGGGGACATAGGAGATATGACTGATTCTGGTATCAGAGCTTCAACGTGAGGAATTATCTCACTTAGAATGGTAGAGGTCTCATGAACCTCGTCTTCTTCTTGCTGATCTAATATCTGAATCTGCATTTCATTGACTTCCTTACCCTTTAATGTTTCCCTATCCAATGGTTGTTCTGGAGCTCTGCTTACTTTCAGCTTGATTCTGGTACTTGAAGAGGAAGCTCCTTCTTTTGATTGTTCTCTGATTTCTGATTTCAATCCTCTAGGACCAGCTGGGTCATCTTCAACTCTAACTTTGATTTTGATAGTCTTGACACCTATGCTTTTGAGCCAAGAGTTGGTGTTCGCCAAGACTGATTGAAATCTATCAAAGATAGAGACGGATTCCTTTTGAGACCATTGAATTGCAGGAATGGGAGCATTAGCAACTCCTTGTTCTTCATACTCAGGATCCAAAATCTGCTTATCATCAATTACTCCCTCTGGAATTAAAGTCAGATTTAGGTCAATAATTTGCTCCAAAGTTAGCCTGCAATAATCCATTTTGTATATATCCTTTTCTGTCCGGAGGTCTGCCCAAACGTCTTCAATGCGGTGAACATGAGTGAAGGAGGCTCTTTTTATTTTATCCTTCATCCTCCTGTAATCAAAATCCACTCTAGCTTGGAATCTCTTCAATGTTATCTCCTGAAGTTCAGTTTCCATTGCTTTGGCTCTTGAAGAAGTTGTCAAAGAATACCTGCCGATTACCAATGGATTATGTGAAGAAATACCAATTCCAGACTTGTGTTGTATAACTTGACGTGAATGAACTGCCATTAACTGCCTTCCCAGCTCCATCAGAATGATCTTATCAGTTGGATATCTTGGGAGCATATAAGGTTGGTCTTCAAAGCATCCAACTCTCATATAAGTGAATGTAGGAAATTGAAGAAACAAGCAGCCATATTGATTTACCTTATTCCAAGCTGCATCAGACACCCTGTTGTTTGCTAGTTCTTTGTCAAACAAACACATAAAATAACCAAAGAAGGCATCTTGAACCCTTCTATAATGCGCTCGACTTGGAATAAAAGTCAGCTGGTCATAATATTTCCATACAGGCACCAACGATCTGTCACCTTCAGGAGATAGGCCTGGAAAATGCCTCAAGGAAGCTGCTATATAAACCAAATATGAATTCATATAGAAGGTCAGAGTGGTAGGAACCTGTGCAAGTTGTTCACACAAACAGTCACTGATTATTTCTCCCCCGAATATTGGATGTTGTGCTTTTCTAACAACCACCATGAACTTATACATCCAGTTTTCAAACACATTAGAAACTTTCAACCCTGCAATTCTACTCAGAAGAGTGATCATATCGTTAATTTCTTCTATAAAATCAGACCGGTACAACTTGGGCATACGGGTCACACAAGGTCGTGATTTAAGAAGCCATTTAGAGTTGATATGTTTAATACAATCACTCTTTTTCTGCTCAAAATGTCTGTGAGCACTCTTCAATGAAATCTCTGAATAAGTAGTTGCATCAGGTACTCTGAAAACTCTATTGATTGTTTCAACATCAAGTCTGATAACTACGTTGCCATCATCATCCTTGATTGTTCTGGATTGTCTATCAAAGCGTGCTGCACATGCAAGGACGAATTCTGGTTCTAGGGCAGCAACAGGAAAAGAAGACACCAGATGAATATGACTCTTCAGCAATTTTTGCATATCAGAAGAAGTAGATTTCTCAGCTCTGCCAAGAAATTCAAACATATCAACATGCCCGATTTCTGTGTCTTTGATCTCGTCGATATTTGAAGCGACGTGAGACGGAGAAATCTCATTCTGATATTTGTCGAATTTATACTTCATCTTTTTGCCTGCTGGAGAAGTTGGCTCGTCTGTCATTGAACAGGAATCTGCAAGACTGCGGTGAAAACCCCATAAGGTCAGAACATCATCAGCATCAACGTGAGAGGACATGGCGAAACTCAAACCCTAGAACAATGAAATGGACTTTGGAAGAAAGATGGAAGGCAAATGAAGATGATTTGGGAATTAAAATGGAATGGTGGCAGTCAAAAACAGCATGTCTCTTTGAAACAGCAAGACAAAAGAGATCTTTGGTTTGGATTTGGAATTTCGTCTAAAAAGGTCAACTTTTGTGCTTTTTAAGGCAATTCGGGTTTTTGAGTGACTTCAACAATTTCGGAACTTTTTGACACTTTAGCAATTTCTGCTTTTTGCAATTTCGGGATTTTGAAGAGCTTTGACAATTTTCACAAAGGCAATCGGGATTTTTCAGAAGTTTAACAATTTTTGCTTTTTGCAATTTTGAAAATTGTTATTTCAATTGCAAATCCCGAAATTGTATTTTTGAGCTAAAAATCCGAAATGAGAGACAAAGTGAATTATTTATTTTGGAAAATGATAATGGATATTTGAAGTGGATGAAACGAAGCATGGAAGATGAAATGAAGGCAACATGGAAGTTTATTGCTGGAATGGTAAATGAGAAAAACACGTTTTTATCATAAGGCAGATTTAAAAGTGAAAAATGCATTATGTATGGAGTATAAAGGTATATGAAATGAGATGGAAGGCAAAAATTTCATTGAGATGAAGGAGAGGGCGAGTGGGATGAAGGACATATGGCAATGGAATGAATTTGAAACATTATTGCTGAAACAGCAAAGTAATGAAAAACACATTTTGATAATATAAGGCGAATATATGGAGTATGTAATATATAAAGAAAAACGTTTTTAGAATAAGAAAACGCGTTTTTAAATGAGGGCAGATGGAGGCAAAGAAAAACGTGTTTAAGATAATGAAAGTGAAGTAAAATGCGTTTCCATAAAACTTCAAAAAGATACCAATAAATATACAAAAATAACCATTGGTAAAGGTGAAAAACAGAAGGAAAAATGCGTAGGAATAAAAAACGCGTTTTGTAAAAGACATAAAA
>VDFB02136735.1:0-30711 GCA_007258455.2 Sequoia sempervirens
TTTCCTCACTTAGCAGCTTAACATTTTTTCTCATAACAAAGACACCACCTTACTCAGAAATAACAAGCTCAAAATCATGCCTACTTTTAGACTCCTAATTATCATAAATAGTTAGATGGTGAGAATAATCAAGTAGGTGATCTTCATTAAATAGAGCAACTGGTGTGTGTCTACATTAATTTTCTAGGAAATCTTGTGTGAGAGCATTGGCAATCAATTACCTTGATTTTGAATCTCAACCATTGATCATATTGTGAAGTGAATCAACGGTTTAGACAATCAGGATTATTAATTATGATAAAATTAAAAGCAAGCATTTAATACTTGTTCCTAATCAAAACACTCAAGTGAGATAAGCATCCACACAATTTGCACATTAACCACACGCTTAGTCTTTAATCAAACTTGTCATATCACATTTACTCACTCACTCATAGGAAATAAATCACTTGTAATTCATTATAGCAAGACAACAGGGAGCTCTCATGATTTATCTTCACAATATTGGCCATGTTAGTTCTCAAAAACATTGGTTTGAAACCACAAGAGGTTGCTAAGCTCTTGATACGTTGTTGGCTAACGTACAAGGCCAAATGATGAATTTGAACCTTTTTCTCTTTAGGCTCTACCAGACCTAGGCAGGTATACCCTTATAATTGAAGCAGATTTAGAGTTGTATGACTTGATTGAATTGATGGACCTATCACAGTGGCATAAATGCAATAGATGATAACTTTCTAGTTACTTTTACTCCTACTACATGAAAAATAAAAGTGTGTATATACTTTTTTTTTATGAAATTTATTTTTTGGGGTGTGACAGATCAGTGCCTTCATTCATTGGGAAATGGAGTCTAAATAATATGCCTTCTTCCTATGTTTGAAAGTCTAACCATTTAGCACCTTTTCTGTTTATGTCTTGCATAAACGTGCAAGTTATAACATAATAAAATCATTCTTTTTAATCCAACTTGATTCCCCTTTACCATTGTAATTCATTTAAAAGAATTTAATCTCTACTTGAGAGATCCTATTGAACGAATTACACAAGAGCATAAGAGTGCAATGACAAATCAAACATATGCTTGATATGTTGATTCATATGATAAAAGAAAACACAAGTATGTAGACAACAAAATGATATTTTTTTCTTTGAAATCAATAAATGGTTGACACCATTTTTGAACAACACTCTTTAATACATTACTCCTGTGTTGGCCCAAGCATCTGCATAGCAAGAAAGCCCTTCCCCAAACTTACTAACCTATTTACTGCTCTTTTTTCTACATCTTTTAAAAAAAAAATCATGATTTTACTATACATATATACAATACACATTTTAGGGTTATGACCCTTCATTTGTTCTGGTGCAACTTTTCAACATTCTTTGACAAAAATAAAATATTTAATTGTCTTTTTGACAAATTAAATATTTTAACCTTAATCTTCATTTTGCAATCTTTGTGAAAAAACAATTTTAATGATTATCCTTCTTTTGCTGGCAACTTTGTGTTTTTTGAGTTCACCCAATAAATAAATATATTATTTGAGTAAAAATAATTACCCGTCTTCCCTAGGTGAAAATGTTTTCACAAAATCAATATTTTCACATTTTGAAATCACTTGTCCCACACATTTTTATTTACTACCCAAATTATCTTTTCCCTTTTCGGCAAACATCATATTTGATCGTATCATCACCTGTAAAATGTTTCACTCTATATCTTATTCTTTATGCTCCTTTCATTCACCACACACCCAGTTGGGAGCACCTACGGTAATGTAGGAAGGGTTTTCACCGCCCTATTGCACATAATTTTGAGACCCACTGCGGTAGTGCGGGTAAGGCTCAATATATATCGCTCTCCCACATTGCTTTTAATTTCAGGTCAGTGTTAAAGTATTTTTCCCCAAAACAATTAAATGTTGTGATTTAATAAATTCTCCCAAGCATAAAATACTTACCACATTTTATTGCAATAAACTTTTGTTTTATGATTTTACCGTCATACCACACTGGTTCTAGGGTTTGCTTGCGGGAAAGCGGGAAACATTCGGTGTTACCTGCTCTTTCTCTGTGGGTACTGTAATATTTAAAATTACAAACCTTCTCATGATCCTATCGAGCAATGTATGTACATGTCTCCTCAAATTTCTTCGAAGTATTGTGCTGAACAGTATCCTCCATACTAGTGTAATATCTATCTTCTTGTATTCCATATCAATGGCGCAACCAACTATTCAATTGGAGACATAAAGTGATAACACTACTGGTTACAAAAGTCCATTCACATTGAAGACTTCAAACATGATTGTACCAAGGAATTAAACGGAAAAAGTAATTAATTTTTGATCTTCAAACTCCTTAATTTCTTGCATATCAATCTATTTTGTGTTAGTTTCGTTACCCCAACTCTCAAGAACGGTGGTTGTCAACTGCCCATGCACAATCCCTATTTCTCAATTCGCAATCTAGTAAACTTTGGGTGTTTTTATGAAGAGATTCCATTGGTTACCATTGCTGACATATTGAAAATATTTCATGCATTGATATCAATGGTATTTGGGACGGATAATAAATCCTGTGATCAACCACTGAGGCATGATATTGTAGTTTTAGATTCCTAGCTCTTCCTTTTTCCATCGAGCAATACTATGTTCATTTCTAATTAGATGTCAACCATATTCATTACTGCCTTACAAGCTGAGCCATTCGTCATTGTTGATGCACTCAAGAAGCGTGTATCTCCTTGATTTTTATGCTTCGATAAACCCTTTTCACAACAAGTTTCAATACATGTCATTTCATGAATTGAAATCATAGCAATCTGCATGACTAATCTCCCATCTTATTGTGTAAAGGTTGGCATTATAGATAACACCATCATTTTTTGCGTCCCCTTCTGCCGATTCAATCATATCATTTATAAATTTTGAACCTCAACATCCTCGTTTGGACAGATCCTCCTCGTGTGTTTCTTCTTCAAAACACATTTGTGCACTGGATCACATTACCAAGCTTCGGGGTATTCTCAATTTCATAGTCTCTATAAATGTAACCAACAGATTCAGGCGTCACTGGCTCATCCATCAAGCACCTCAAAATTTTGTGTATTGTTGTCTGCGAAAACTGATTCTCACATTATTGATACTTTATACACCAAGTAGAATCTCCAATATGAAAGAGTCCTTTTGCTGACCGTATGTATTCACTTTCTCGGCCCATGTGTATGTCCCATGATAGTTGTAAATGTCTTCGATAGATATTTTATATGCTCCTCCGGGCTCGTGTGAGAATGTTCCTCTTAGAGATATGTCATAGGAATGATGTTGTAGATTGATACACTGCAGTGACAAATATTGGTGTCCACCCTCCCTTTGAATAAATATGTGAAGCAACTTGCATATACATTCTCCACATTTTACAATTTCACAAGCGATTCATCAATTATATGAATGCACACAATTTGATCGAGAGATTCTAAAGGTAAAGTGCTAATACTCATTGATTTCAATGGTGAACATTGATATACATGCTTGTCATGAGTTACAAAACATAGGCTCTCTTTTGCAAAGAACTCTACAAGTTACAAAAGCAGAAAATCACCAGGTAAGAACTATCTACAAAAAGGAAAAAATGCCATATATACAAAAGAGTGTCGGCCCCTTTACAAAAATATTCGCCTCAGAAAGATCTGTCTTTAGATCTTTTTTCTAAATCGAGTTACTTTTGCATTCAATGTGTATCCTTGCTGTCCACTCTTGAATATCCTTTATCAGCCAACATCCCAGCTGTCCCTGTGACTCATGGCCTCTCTACACTCCTCTTGTTTCAGATCTTTCTTCAAGTTGATCCCCTCGCTAGTGTTCACTGAGCTGCTCCATTGCTTTTGACTTTAGAGTAGATCCATGTCGGTTTACATTCTGTTGGTCTCGTTCATAGGGGGAGTCAAACAGTCAAATGGCTGATGGTTCGCCTTTAGTTCCTTCAGATTGGTTGAGCTCATGCCACGCAGATCCCCGACGGTCAAAGGTCATTCAAACTGGATTGCATGTCGGTGAGACACTAATCGTGTCTCCCGTTGCGATTAGACCTCATAGCAGTTATCGGCATGACACACGATAGTCGGCAAGACCCTATATCGAATGCAAAAGTTATACCGATCTCGCCCTCGTCATCGCCCAGACTATCATCAGAGACACATCGGGTCAGCAAGAGATCCTCATTCGGCAGGAGATCATAGTGAACGCTAAGAGTCCTATCGATATTCTTTTCCATGGTACGTTGATCGCTATCGGCGAGACCCTCCACTGTTGGCAAGAGCTTTCATCGAAACATCATGTCGAGCTTCTCACGTTACACTGAAGGCACAAATCATGTTGGCGTGACTAAGAACCATCGGTGAGACCTCTTGCCGATGACACCTTCTTTTGCTGAGACCTCTGGTAGTTGCTGAAACATTACGCCGACATCAACCCCTCTTGGCAAGACATTCACTTCGTTGTTGAGACATCCTTCCTTTTTCTGAGAGCTCCATCAGTCGGGAAGACTTCACCTCGAACCCAAATTCTTTCAGTGATGCTAGCCTTATGAACAATGGTTGGCATGATTTCCTTCCAAGCGGAGAGATACACAGAGACTCATGGTGATTAAAATGTCTATCCGACCGAGACATAATGAATAGAACCCCTGCTAGTCGGAAAGACAATTGGAAGGTCTTGCCGACTTCTTCTCTAATGAGTTTTTCCGCCAAAACTGATTGAGGGATACTTTTCAAATGAGCTCCTTGTGCAATGTCATCAGATGCATGACCTAACCCTCGATGCAAATGTCCCATTTGGCCCTTATGAACATCTGAAACATAATTTATCCTGCCTGATTGAGCCTATAGGTGAAAATTGAGCAACAGGTATAATGGACTATGAAATCATATGACAGTCAATAAAAAGGGAGCTTATTATGGGCTACACAATCTTACAAATACCAGTGATCTTCAAGTAAGATTTGAGGACAACAGATGTGCGAGTTGGATGACCGAGGGTAGTCTTCAAATTTTGGACAGTGCCAAATTGTGGATTGTGCTTATGTAAGGCAGTAACCTTTTTAGTCATTCAAACAAATGTGTATATTATGGAAATAGTTTTGAAGGGTGCAAGAGGAAGTAGACAAAAGCTTTGGTGAAGGACAAGTTGATGAACAAGTCTTGATAGTTTATAAAGGTTTTTAATCTCTAACACTCACAATGGGGCCAAAGGTTAATGATTTAATAGTGAAAGATCACAAAGGAAAGAGTGATATTTTGGATACATATAGTGAATGGAGGATAAAAGCATTCAATAGTTATATCTGATAAGCACGAGCAAAAAATCTATAGGCATTCAACACAAATGGATAGTAGCCAATGGGATTGCATAATGAAATCACAGAAAAAGATAAAACATGGTGATACCCCTATGGTTTTGAGGATAAAAATGAATGCATTGAAAAGTGGGTACTCTCTTGAATTTATTTCTTGATATTTTGCACTGTGATGAAATAAGTCAAAAAGCCTCCAAAACCACTTTATAAAGTTGATCCAAAACTCTCCTAGATCCTTGAAAATTTATCAATATGTTAAGTTATGACAGGAGAATACGATTACATAAGGGTTTGGCTTGAAGTCATCAGATTGAAAAGATATTTATTTTCAAAGTAGCTCAATAAACTCTTTCTGCACTCGTGAAAATTGTCTGAAGCATGCCAACTTGCCATTTTGTAGAGATACCAAATTTGATTTTGAGAAGCTATAACTTTATAGATTACTCTATTTTGGATAGACAAACATGTGTGCAAGAGGATTTATTTCCAGTTCATTTCTTTGATGTGCTACTAATTTTCAAAGTTGCTCCTTCCTGCAGTTGTCTTGGAAGTGCCTTGAAATTTGACATGGATGTAGATTTTGGTGGAGAAATTCAAAGGAACCAATCATTTTGTAATGAAACTCTCTTGGTTACCTAATATTTCCTTCATAAAGTTGACCATTTTAAAAGATTTTACTGTATGTAGACAACAATCCTTTGTATAATCCTTCAATTTGACCTTTTGAAACCCTGTCAAAACTGATCGTATGAAGTTGAAAAATGGCTGCACACTCACATATGGTAGATGAACATCTGTGCATGGTGTTTTGGCATGAAAGCAAATAGATCCAAAATTATGATTTTTTAAAATGTACTCTTGGGGCTGATTTTACAACTGAGTTTTTGAGTGTTGCAATCAAACTTTTCATCATGGAATCTTCAAATTTTGATGGTTTCAACAGGCCCGTACCCTGCCTTACTTCGATTTCACCTTCCCACATGTACCAGCTCCTGAAAATTTTGACGACTACAACATGTTTAAAAATTTCTCATGCATGCCCAAGAATCAGTTCTAATTTTAGTGCTATTTTTATCAAAGAATGGTCTCAACCAATATCTCTAGTAGCCTCTATCTTTATCATAAATTGTCTACGTCCTTTTCAATAGTCTGTGTGGCACTTACCCGTGTGCCTGCTAAAGAATACAAGATACAAGTGGGCCCCTCATGGGATGGCAGGGAGTGGTCAAGACTTACCCACGTCACTTGCCATAAACCATCGATTTCCTTCCCTATGAAGCAATCTCCATCATCAGAACTTGGTAGGTTTCTCAACAAGTGATAGGTGTCGCTCAGGCCGCTAGCCCGTGTGATCCTCTTTCCTTAATGCATAATACAAACAGGCACATGAGGAATAGTTCTAATGAGAGCATGTGTTGCAACATCCCTTATTGATCATACCTCGAACTATGTTCGCCAGCCTTGTGGAGACACTGGTCCCACCATCTGATAGTAACACATGGTCATTTCTTGATAGCTCATGTGTTTAAAATAATATGAAATAAACCAACATAGGCACATGAGGAATGGTCAAGATGTGGCCACATCTCAAATCTGTGATCGTTGATCTTCTTTGAATGGCGTCATCCATCTTCACCAAGGAGTCCAGGCCCACCTGTTGGATATTTGATGATTTGTGGTTGTCATTGATGTCAACACTATTGGCATTAATGTCTTTAAGGCTGTATATGTCGAGGATATTGAGAAAATTGTAATAAAATAAGTTGTCAGTTGTTGGTGGTGTAGTGAAATTCAACATGGTGGCTAGCTCAGTATATTGATGTTAAGAGGTTGTGGATTAAAGGGTTTGTTGCAAAGTATATCTAGTTTATCGACATGAAGTTTCAAAGGTTTGCATGAAGATTTGATTGAATTATGAGTATTTGTGTTTTGACAGTTGTTTTGTTGCTTCAGTTGGTGTTCCTAAAAGAAGATGATATGATTCTAGTAATTTGATTTGTTGTGGATGATTTTGTGATGATTCATGATGCTTGTGGATGTTTCTAGATTGTGCTCTATTTGTTTTGTTGGTTTGCATTGATCGTTGTGTTCGCGATTGGTGGTTTTCTTTTGTGAGTTCATGTTTTTCATGATCATGGCTGACAGGGTGATTGTTGTGTGTTGCGGATCTTTGAGGCATAATTGTTTAAGGTGTTTCATGTTTGATACATATTATTTTGGGTCCTTACTATGTTTTTCTGACATTGTTTGGTGCACATTGATAATTGTTTATGTTTTGGGCTGACAATTTGTACACGTTTTATATTTTTTTGGATCGACATATAGTTGATCCTATCCTTGGTTGTGAATATATATGATCAATTGTTTATACCATTTGAAGGTAGTGGTGTGCGATGTATGTTGACTATTGTGTGCAAATAATGTTCTAATCTTTCGAAGGTAGAAGTAAAGTGTAAGGAAGAGTGAGCAGAAGAAAGTGTTTATGTGCTTAACTGGAACTATAATCAGGCATTAGAATATGCTATTTTCTTAGTGCAAAATATTTTGGATATAATCTGACTATGACTATAAGACAATGAGTCTTCCTTTGTGTAGTAAGCCTTTTGTATTTGACCAATGAGCTCTAGGCAGTGTGCCTGAATGCATGTGCATTCCTCATTTATAATCTTTTTATACTTTTAACAAGGTATAATTTTGTGGATTAACCTCCACTGTGGTTTTTCCCCTAATAGGGTTTCCACATAAAAAATATTGCTGTTATGTGTGTTTTTGATGTGGTGATGGTGGTGATGGTTTATGTTTTCATGTTTATTTATTAGATCTAAGAATAAGTTTAATAAGTATAATTTATGTGTCAACTGATTCACCCCCCCTCTTAGTTGTCAGCCCTTGTGTTGCCAATAATTGGTATCAGAGTAGGTTCCTTGGAAGAAGTTTAATAGCTTGAGGTGATTCGGGATGGAAACATATAAGAAGGATAGTCTGAGATTTGATGGAACTAATTATTCTCTGTGGAAGACTCGAATAGAGTTTCATCTAAGATGCATTGGTGAACCTTACTAGACAATTACAAAGAATAGGTATATCATCCCATAGAATGGTCCTTCTACTGCAAGTGAGATTAAGGAAGTCAAGTACAATATCAAGGCTAAGGAAGCATTGTTGAGTGCTCTAATTGATTCTGAGATGAAAAATGTAATGGAGTCGATGACTACTTATGAGATCTGGAAAAATTTGGAAACTTTGTATGAAGGTGATGCCCATGTGAAGATTGCTAAGCTACAAAGCCTAAAAGGGAAATATGAAATGTTGAGAATGGGTGAAGATGAGACCATCACTTATTTTATGTAGAGAGTGAATGAACTTGTGTGTAGTATCAGATGTGCTAGTGGAACATTGGAAGAATCGAAGATTGTTGCTAAAGTGCTCAAATCCTTTCTTGCTACATACAAACATAAAGCTACTACTATTGAGGAGATTCGGACTGTGACAAATGTAACCAGAGACATGTTTATTGGTAAGCTTACTACTTTTGACTTAAGTGAGTTTGGTGAATCTCTTCCTACGACAAAATCTGCATTCAAAGCTACTATCTTCGGAAAAGATAAGCATAGATATGATCTGGGAGAAAGTTCTTCTAGAAAAATTTGCAAGTATGAGCAGGAAATGAGAGATTGAAGAAGAAGAGAGAAAACTAGACAAGCTTGAAGCACTTATTGTCAAGAGGGTACCCAAAGGAGAAGATAAGTATAAAGGGAATTTTCCTCTTAAATGTTTTTCTTGTAATAAGATAGGTCATTTTGCCTCAAGGTGTCTGAAAAGAGTACCTAATCCAAGGCCTAACAAGCCTAGATTCCAAAGAAAGTGTTAATATGTTGTTGATGAAGGTGTGACAAATGATGAATCTGATAAAGGGAATTTAAGTGAGGATGAATGGGTATTTATTGCTATCAAAGAAAATGATCCAGTACCTATTGAATCTACTAGTTGTACAAATGTGGAGAAAGCTCTAGCTGCCAGATTTGAAGAAAAAGATGAATGGGTGATTGACAGTGGATGCTCTCATCACATGACAGGTGATAAAAGTAAATTTGTGAGCTTGGAAAAGTATGATGGTGGTGTTGTAAGATTTGGTGATAAAAAAGCTGGTGTAATCTATGGTAGAGGATCCATTTCTCTTGATGGTAAGCATAATATTGATAATGTTCTATATGTGGAAGGTTTGGAACATAATCTCTTAAGTGTTGGAAAGATGATTGACAAGGGATACAATATTCAATTCAAGAATGTAAAGTGTAGAATATTGGGGAGTTCCAGAAATGTGATTACATTTGACACACAAAAAAAGGTAATATCTTTTACTTGAGTGCTACTGGTAAAAATTGTTTGATTTCTCAAGTTGATGAAAGTTGGTTGTGGTATAGGAGAATTTGTCATGTAAACTTTGACAATATTATCAAGATAAGTTCTACTCATGTAATGAGAGATCTTCCTAAGTTGATAAAACCTACTAATACTATATGCAAGGAATTTCAATTAGGAAAGAAAACTAGAGTTTCATCCAGAAGCAAACAACATTGTTCAAATGAAGTGTTGGAGCTTGTGCATACTGACTTGTGCAGTCCTTCTAGAGTCAGAAGTTTACAACGAGATAGGTATTTCATGTTACTTATCGATGATTATTATAGATTGATGTGGGTTACTTTCTTAAGATAAATTTGAATCCCTAGAGAAATTCAAGATTTTTAAGGCTATGGTTGAGACAGAAATAGGTATGAAGATTAAATGTCCGAGATCAGATAGAGGTGGTGATTTCACTTCTAGTGAGTTTAATTATTTTTGTGAAGAGAATGGGATAAAGAGACAATTATATGCCCCATGGACCCCTCAATAAAATGGAGTTGTGGAAAGGAAGAACAAGACAATTCAAGAAATTGCTAGAATCATGATGTTGGAAGGAAATGTTCCACATATCTACTAGAGAGAGTTGTGAGTACTACCATTTACACTCTCAATCGGGTACATGTCAAAGGTGATACTGGTAAGACTCCTTATGAGCTATGGTATGGTCATAAGCCTACTGTTAGATACTTCAAAATCTTTGGGAGTAAATGATATATCAAAAGGCATGAAGATATAGGAAAGTTTTATGCTAGAAGTGATGAAGGAATCTTTCTTGGTTATTCTACTAAAAGTAAAGCCTACCGGTGCTATAGTAAGAGATTGAGGAAAGCAATTGGAAGTGCTAATGTCAAGGTAGATGAAGAAATAGTCAGACCATCCATAACCTATAGAGATGATTCAAATGATCAAAATGATAGCTCAGATAAAGGAAAGAATGTTTAGACTCCAAATCAAGTTCAGATGATTTCAGTGAATCAGGAAAATAAAGAGGAAGGAACTAGTGAAAGTGTAGAAGTGAGATTGCAAGAGCCTGCAGTTCAAGAACACCCTAAGACTCCAAGGTATGTAAGACTAAATCATTTAGAAGATCAGATTATAGGTGATAAGAACAAAGGTGTTCAAACTATGAGAAGAATTGCAGAAGAACATTGTTTGATCTCAAAGACTGAGCCTAATAGTGTCAAATACGAAGCATGCAAAGATGAACATTGGGTGGAAGCAATGAAAGAAGAACTACTACAAATTGAAAAGAATGATGCATGGATTCTTGTTTCTAGACCTAAGGACAAAAATGTAATTGGAACGAAATAGTTCTTTCAGAACAAATTAAATGAGCAAGGTGAAGTTGTTAGAAACAAAGAAAGACTTGTGTGTAAAGGATATTCTTAGATGGAAGGAATTGAATTTGAAGAAACTTTTGCTTCTGTTGCTAGGATTGAAGCTGTGAGACTATTTCTTGCTTATGTTGCTTATCAAAACTTCAAGGTTTATCAAATGGATTTCAAGTTAGCATTTCTAAATGGTGAATTGGAAGAAGAAGTGTATGTTGAGCAACTTGAAGTCCATTTCAATTAATTGATCAAGAAGATATGGTTTGTCGGCTAAAGAAAGCATTGTATGGACTTAAGAAAGTCCCAAGAGCATGGTAAGCTAGATTGGACAAGTATTTGTTGAAGCCTGGATTTAATAAAGGTATTGTTGATAGTAATTTATATTTCAAGATTGATCATGATGAAGATATGATTTTTGAATTCTTTGTTGATGATATCATTTTTGGAGGAGATGATAATTTGTGCATGAAGTTTACTGATGAGATGCAGAGTGAGTTTGAGATGTCTATGATTGGAGAAATGAAATTATTTTTGGGATTGCAAATTACTTAGCTAGATAGAGGGATCTTTATATCTCTATCCAATTATGTGAAATAATTGCTAAATAAGTTTGGAATGGAAGATTCAAATCCATTTGGTACACCTATGATGATCGGATGTAAGTTAACACAAGATGATGATTCTCCTAAAGCAAATCAGACTAGACACAAATCCATGATTGGTGGATTGCTCTATTTGACTCAAACTAGACCTAATATTATGAATGTTGTATGCATTGTAGCAAGATTTCAAGCTGATCCTAAGGAATCTCATGTAATAGTTGTGAAGAGGATTTCCAGGTACTTGAAGGGGATAGTTGATTTTGGCCTATGGTATCCTAGAGAAGATTACCTTACTTTGAATGCTTATACTAATGTTGATTAGGAAGGAGATGTGAATAATAGAAAGAGTACTAGTGGTGGTCCATTTTTCTTGGGAAAGAAGTTGATTTCATGGTTAAGTAAGAAGCAAAATTCCATTTCTTTATCTACTATAGACGCAAAATACATCAAGCTTTTGTTAACAATTGTACTCAAATATTGTGGATGAAGAAAATGTTGAAAGATATAAGAATTGTGTATGATGAACCTATTGCCATATTCTGTGATAATTCAAGTGCAATTAACATTTCTAAGAATTTGGTGCTGCATTCAAAATCCAAGCATATACCTATCAAGTTTCACTTTTTGAGAGAGAAGGTGAGTGAAAAGGAAGTCAAATTGGAGTATGTGCCCACTAAGGAACAAATTGCAAATATATTTACCAAGCCCTTGCCTAAGGATACTTTTGAGTATATCATAGGGAAGCTAGGGGTGATTACCCCTCCTAATCAGAGTTAATATGCATTGACTTGCATCCTTCTATGCATTTCATAGTCATATCTTGTGATCCAGATTGATGTTGTGGTGGTTGCTACTTAAGGGGAGTAGTCAGATGCTCATAAATGTGGTTCAAAGTTTGTGTGGAGAAATATAATGTGTATCTTTGTCATTGATGTCAAAGGGGGAGAAAAGTCATGTGAAAAAATGTGAAAGAGTTAAGGAGAAAAGAGTCAAAATCTAAGGGGGAGAAAGTGTTAAGAGAAAGTCGCATTGATGGTGTTTTTCACATCATGTGTTTCCATCAATGCCAAAGGGGGAGATTGTTGGATATTGCTGATTTTTGGTTGTCATTGATGTCAACACTATTGGTATTAATGTCTTTAAGGTTGTATATGTTGAGGATATTGAGAAAATTGTAATAAACTAAGTTGTAGGTTGTTGGTGGTGCAATGAAATTCAATACTAGCTCAGTATATTGATGATAAGAGGTTGTGGATTAAAGGGTTTGTTGAAAAGTATATTTAGTTTATCCACATGAAGTTTCAGAGGTCTACATGAAGATTTGATTGAATTATGAGTATCTATGTTCTAGTATTTGTTATGTTGCTTTATTTGGTGTTCCTGAAAGGAGATGATATGATTCTAGTAATTTGATTGATTTGTTGTAGATGCTTTTGTGGTGATTCATGATGCTTGTGGATGTTTCTATATTGTGCTCTATCTGTATTGTTGGTCTGCATTGATCATTGTGTTCCTGATTGTTGATTTTATTTTGTGAGTTCATATTTTTCATGATCATGACTGATAGGGGGATTGTTATGTGTTGTGGATCTTTGAGGCATAATTGTTTAAGGTGTTTTGTGTTTGAGACATGTTATTTTGGGTCCTTACTATGTTTTGGCAGACATTGTTTGGTGCACATTGATAATTGTTTATGTTTTGGGCCAACAATTTGTACATGTTTTATATTTTTTTGGGTTGACATTTAGTGATGTTATCCTTGGTTGCGAATATATATGAATTATTTTTTATACCATTTGAAGCAAGTGGTGTGCAATGTATGCTGAGTGTTGTGTGTGAATAATATTCTAAACTTTTGAAGGTAGAAGTGAAGTATGAGGAAGTGAGCAGAAGAAAGTGTTTATGTGCTTAACCATAACTGTAATCAAGCATTAGAAGATGTTATTTTCTCAGTTCAAAATATTTTGGATGTAATCCGATAGTGAATGTAAGACAGTGAGTCTTCCTTTGGGTAGTAAGCCTTTTGTATTTGAGTAGTGAGCTCTAGGCAGTGTTCCTGAATGCATGTGCATTCCTCATTTATAATATTTTTATACTTTTAACAAGGTATAATCTTGTGGATTAACCTCCATAGTGGTTTTTCCCCTAACAGGGTTTCCATGTAAAAAATCTTGGTGTTATGTGTGTTTTTGATGTGGTGATGGTTTATGATTTCATGTTTATTTATTGGATTTGAGAATAAGTTTAATAAGTATAATTTATGTGACAACTGATTCACCCCCCTCTTAGTTGTCTGCCCTTGTGTTTCCAACACCACCAATGTGAAAAACACATGGATGAAGCCTGTTGGCCTATGTTAATAAAATAATAAGCAATCAATTAGCACGGGCACATGGGGAATGGTTGGGATCAACTCTTGACGATCAAATGATTGCCACAAAATCCTAATTCTACACATGCCATAAAAGTTAATATTACAAAGGGTCCACCTCTAGGCAGACAAGAACTTGACCCATAAAGGATGAAGGCTAAGGATTTAAATCATCTATAAAATTAATCCTTGACCATAAGAAAATTCAATACTGAGAATGACTAAGTTGACCAACAGACCTAAAATCAGGGGGTCGGTAAAACAATGAGTTTGATGGCATAAGAGGTAACTTAGACAACCAATGATTGGGAATATTAGGTCAATGCAATTTTAAAATGACCAAGGGTTTTTCAAATCTTTTAGGCCAATTTTAAAGGTTTTTAAATCATAAAACCCTAAAACATTTATGAGAAATACTGTTAACACCTGAAGTTACACCCTTTGTTGCACCTGTTGTTCAACACCTCAGTGTAACATGGGAAGACCTCTAAAGATGTGGGTCACTTGTGAACAGAGGTCAACCTATGGAGAAGGTTGGCTTCCTTTGGTATCACCTAACTACTGATTCTATAAAGGGAAAGGGAGAAGGAGAATGCATAAGAATAAAACTAAATACTATGGTGATACATCGAATTGACAAGAAATAATGAAATGAAAACAAGATGAACATACATTGGGAAACTTAATGGTAGCTATTTCACTTACTCAACATAACCTCTTTATACTTATGCATCATTCTTAAAAGGCTTGATCTACATACATATCTTAGGAAGGAAAGATGAATTTCACAACTTTAAGGTATGAATGCAGACTTAGAAAACATAGTTGAAAACTTGCATAAGCTAAAAATACAGAAATGAGAGTAGTCTAAACATTAACACTAGCTTCCAAGGTAAACTCGGTGTTATATTCCAGATTCCAGTTGAGTTACAAAGCATACATCAGCTGAGAGAGGATTGTTAAAAATCACTAACTCTTGAGAATGCATAATCCGAACTCCTTTACAAAGAGGAAAAAATGCCATATATACAAAAAGATATCGGCCCCTTGGGCTTACAAAAATATCCCCTTTAGAAAGATCTGCCCTTAGATCTTTTAATGAAGTTAATGCTACATTAAACGGTCGTCCCTACTGTCCATGTTGGTGAAGAGTTGCTCTAGGAAAGGCCTCCTTGATCTTTTGCAACTACCACATTCACTTCTAGTATTCGTGCCCACCTTCGAATCTCCTTGTCGAGCTGCTTTGAATGCTTCTGAGCTCAGATCTGATCCACATCACTTCCACTTTGTTGATCATCTTGGCACCAGTCAAGTTTCCAACAGTCCACTTGTAGCTCCCCCTAATTGGTCAATCAGATGCCACACAACCTACTTCAGGTGGTCAAAGCCCTTCATTAGAATTGCATCTCGGTGAGACACTAGAAGTGTCGATGATGTGATTATGCCCCTCTGTAGCTATCGGTATAACATGAAACTGTCGATGAGAGTTCATAGCGAGCCCAAAAGTCATACCGATATCTCCTTTTCCATGGACAATTCGATTGCTATCGTCAAGACACAACATTGTCGACAAGACCCTAACAGGTTGGGAAGACATCTCACCGAGCTCAAGATCTTTGGATGAGCTCAATTCACTTCGGGGAGACCTTTCTGTATCATCAAGACCTCCTACTTTTGTCGAGACATCATGGAAAATCAACTTTCTTTTGCACCAAGCTCACCCTCTTCAGAAAGACCCCGTCGGGTTGGTTAGACATCATGCCGAAGGCAAGATGTTTTGGCGAGAGCCCATGAGTCGGCAAGACTTTATGCTAAATGCAAGATGTCACAGAGAATTCATCTCATTGTCGGCAAGACAACATGCTCTCGGTAGGACCTCACAGTGAACGCAAAAGTCATACCGATATCCACAGTGGTCACCGAGACAATAGCTATCAGGAAGACTTTTTCCGAAGGCAATATCCTTTGGCAAGCTCATTTCTTTATTTGTCAGAAAGACCCTAGGGGGTCGGGAAGACTTCATGCCGAACTCCCATCCTATCGCTGAGACTTCTCCTTGTCGGCCAGACCTCATGTCGAAGTCAAATCTGTGGCCAGGAGTCTTACCGATTCCAAATGTCCATTCGACAATGTAAGGAAAATTAGATGTAGAAAACAATTCTCCTAACGTCAATACCTCAGGAAAGAATGCAGATACACTTTAAAATTTATAATTACAGTCAAGTTAAGATGCACTATGAAAAAGATTACAGAAAGAGAGTTTGACAATCACACAAGAACACCAGATATACATGGGAAAACCCTTACGGGAAAAAAACCCACCACACCAAGAGAAATCACTTTGTATTATAGTAATAAGGATTACATTCAATTGTCAGACTTATCTTTCTGGTGTCTGAGTTACAACAACATTCACCATTAACAAACTTGCACAAGAACTTATACGTTACAATCTTTACATAACAAAAATCACTCTGATCATACAACAATCTATCGAATCAACCAAACTTTGAACAAACCGATCACAATCTGCAATCACAAAGTATATCTTTGTTGTTCCATGTCCGTTGAGCTTCCTCACAGAACCGTCACAACGAACCAATTGCTAACTATTCACATTTGGCTCCTCCTATTCGTCCAAGTGATGCCACATCGGAAAGTTTTACTTGATCAACAGAATTCACACTGTGTTGGCATCTCGGTGAGACACTAACAGTGTCTCGTCGATGCCACTTAGACTTCATACTGATATCACCAAGAGTCATCGTAGTCGCCAAGATTTTCTATCGAGCTTCATGAGTTACATTGAGTCATCAAGCAGTTGACAAGACCTATCGCTATTGCCAAGACATCATAGCAAGTCACCATAGGTTATACCAAAGAAACAAGTCATAACGAGCTCCAAAGGATAGTCGGCAAGACATACCGATCTTGCCAAGACCTCATATCAAAGTCTTCAAGTCATGTAGCAGTGTGTTTCCATTCGGCGTGACTATCGCTTTTCAGCAAGACGTTACATAGATACAAAGTCACGCGGCAATCCAACATTCCTATCGGCAAGACTTACCACTCGCTAGGAGGTTTCACCAAGCTGCATTAGGTTACATCGAAAGCATACAGGAGTCACCAAGACATATGATCTTCGCCAAGAGAACATACCGAACTATAGGACTTACCCTGAAGTGTTCAACTGTCGCCAAGACCTATGCCGAAGACCCCTCATCATCGGCGAGACATACATCATTCACCGGGACTTCTTCTCGAACCTTTTGGGTTACCCTGATAGCCATCGGCTATCGAAAAGACATCCTTTAGTCACTAAGAGGTTTCTCCGATCGCTTTGAGTTACACCGAAGGCTAACACTTGAGTCTTCGTCGGTGAAACATATCCACATTGGTAGGAGTTCTTACCGATGACATTTCCTTCTACCAAGTCTCCCCGATGAATACAAACCAAACACTGTCGGCATGACATTAACACTTCGCTGAGACTTCTTAGCGAGAACCCTTAGTTATCCTGAAGACCATGATCGCCAGGAGTCTCCCCGACTAACAATTGAATGGCCTTTCGGCCAGAGGTCTCCCGAGCACTAAGAGGTCATAGCGAATACACTATGTCACAGCGATAGACCAAAGTGAACCTTTCGGCAAGATAGAAGCTAGGTCACAACGACCTATTCAAAATAGAATGAATCAAACTACTAGTCACCCAGACAATGAAGATGTCACACCGACTTGGCTCTAATGGAGGTTTCAGCCTGTATTGTTTGAGGAAAATATTTCCAACAATCTCGCACTTGATGAAGATCATATAGGCACCTCCAGAGCACAACATATTTACTGAAAATCATGGGCACTAAGGCCCATTGAAATGGCACACCACCTGAACTTGTCTGTTTGGTTTTCAATGACCGCAATATCTCCGTAGTATCAACCTTTCCAAATCGATTCCTTTCCATCCTCACCATATCTCATACAAAGTGGTAACTGTATATCAATATGTTTCATCCTCGCATGGAAAGTAGGGTTCTTTCGCATAAATTGCACTCGACCGCCATGAAAATAGTTATTTCTACATAAAAAACCAATGTTAAACACAAACTTTCAACCATACAAATTATTTATGTATGAGAAGCACATGGCTGTAGCCTGTGAGTGGACAAAGCGATTACAGCCTGCTGCTTACTCATCCAACTCACTGCACCACCATTCAACATGAAAATATATCCACTGGTGGACCTCCTGCTGTCAATGTCCCCTACCCAATCAGAATCTACATATCCACGAATGCTGAGAGTCCTCTGTGATTCAACCGAATTCCTATGGTAACACAAAGCAAAATATGAAGTACCCTTCAAATATCTAAACACTCTCTTCACAGCATCCCAATATTATTATTCTAGATTAGCCGAATCGAATTCAGCACTCCTAATCGCTTGGGCAATGTCTCGCCTTGTATAGACTATTGTATACATAAGACCGCCATCGTGACTAGCATAGGGTACAACGTCAAGTGCATCCATCTTAGTAGGAGATTTGAGCCTCACGAGTAGCTTGCTCCCCATAAGATCGAACAACTAACCGCTTGCAATCATTCATACAAAATCTCTCAAGAATAGTCCTGATATACTTACTTTGACTGAGCCAAAGCTTTCTATTCTTCCTATCCTTGGTTATCTCCATCCCCAGAATATACCTTGTTGTACCAAGATCCTTCATTTCAAACTTAGCAGACAACTGAGACATAAGATCATAAATCATTAGCTTACTATTTCCTATGAATAGTATATCATCAACATAAAGAGAAATATCAAGCACTTGATCGCCTACCTTTATACACAAGTGATCGACACGTCACAAAGCTTCAAAGATAAGGCTAAGTATCAAAATTTGTGGTACCACATTCTAGGTGACCATGAACTCCATACAAAGACTCTCTTTAATTTGCATACCAATTTTTCTTTACCTTCTCAACAAAGAAGCGAATGGGACATATAGATTTCTTCAAGATCTCCAAGGAAGAAACAAGGTTCGTATCCATTTTTTCAACTCTCAAGTCATATGTCACAGTAAAGACACAGAAATCTAATGGACGCTGCCTTTACTATAGGAGAAAAGATTTCATAATCAATTCCCCACTGGAATAACCCTTTGTAACTAGTCTTATTTCTCACTTTCTACACCGCCATCCAAACCAATCTTTTCTTAACACCCATTTGCAACCCATGTGTTTTCTCTCGCCATCAAAAGCAAGGGCACTAGACTCTAGGTTTCATTTTTATCTAATGACGCCATTTCTTCATTCATGGCTTCCAACCAAGAATCAGAATTAGACATTTTAATTGCCTCCTTTACAATCCTAGGCTCATAAGTACTAGAAATCAAGACATAGGTACAAGTAGAATCAATTAATGAGAACCCATACCTATCCGTTGTTTCCTTTCGTTGACCTCCTCACCGGCCGAGAACAGGTCTTCTTCATAAATTTCAGAGTTGCTTGAGCTTTCCCGCCTGTGTATGTTTTGAATTTTCAATTCCTTCTTTGCAGGAGGACCACATACATCCTTACTATTTTCCCGACTTTGTCTCCGATCGCAAACCAAGGTGTGGAAGGTTTCACCATGAAAGATTACACCTTTGTATAACCTTCCTCTATAATAAGATTCCAAAGCCATCCTTAATGTTAGCACTATAGCCAATAAAAATACATTTGACAAATTCTTTGTTCTCTCTAGTTTAGATCTTTTCACATTTGGCACATATGCATATGCTTCTGTACCAAAGACTCTAATATGTCTAAGAGAGGGATTCTTACCAGACCACGCCCAAAGGTGTCTTCTCAACAAGAGCAGTTTGGAGACTCGATTAATTGGCAACATGCAATAGCAAAGATCTTCAGCCTAGAACTTCTCCTCCAAACCACTACTAAGCATACTTTGTGCCTTCCATCACTATCCTATTGAACCTTTCTACAACTCCATTCTATTGTGGAGTAAGGTGTAGTCTTATAGTCTTTGATTCCATGGTCTTTACAGTATCTTTCAAATTCATCAGAACATAATTCACTGCCATTATCAGTCCTTAAGCATTTTATTTTTCTACCAGTCTGATTTTCAACAAGATTTTTAAACTCCTTAAATTGACTGAACACTTCTGATTTACTTTTCAAAAAATATACTAATGCTCTCCTTGAATAATCATCAATGAACAACACATAGTATCTTGATTTAGACAATGAAGGGATATTCACTGGACCAAACACATCTGAATGAATATAATCTAACAAACCAGAAGATTTATGAGGACTGTCATAAAATGAAACACAGTGTTGCTTTCCATATATATAGTGTTCACAGAATTCAAATTCTAAATTACAATATTCAAGCCCCTCGACCAAGTTTTTGTTCTTCAAGGTTTTTAAATATTTTTCTCCTATGTGGCCTAACCTATGATGCCAAAGCATAGTCTTCTCTGCGGGAAGTTTTCCTTCTGTAGAGTTTACATAATTAGGGATATTTCCGTCTTTACCTCCATGAGCAACTTTCAGTGACTTTGAAGAGACATTGTTACATTGAATAGCTTGTGCATCCAGCTTGTACAGAGTACCAATTTGAGCACCTCTAGCTAGCACCATCGAACCTCTAGTCATCTTGCAGCCACTTCCTGAGAATAAGACTTGTACTTCAGTATCATTCAGCTTACTGATAGAAATTAGATTCTGAGCTAGACCTAGTATGCGCATAACATCATTGATCCGCTTTATTCTGCCATCAGGGAATTGGATTGTGACTCTTCCACGAACAACAATTTCCAAAGTTGAATCACTCACCAAGTACACCTTTCCACCATCGTATTCTTCATACTTTGTGAACCATTCTCTATGAGATGTCATGTGGAATGATGCTCCAGAATTAATCAGCCAGAGATCATTTGATGCTTGTGTAGCCAAGGCAGTAATGAAGGCATCTGAATCACCATGAGAAGAATCATTATCGGAAGAGTATTTCTTCTTCTTCTTTTTTTCCTCTTTACAATCCTTTCAGATATGACTAGGTTTCCCACAGTTCTAGCACTTCACCTTGGAATTCTTGCCAGGAGACTTTGATCTCCCCTTTGATTTTGATTTGGACTTCTTGTCCTTCTTCTTGCGTTTCTCCTTTGACCTTCCTCAGACAGCAAGAGCCTCCTTCGCCATCTCAGAAGATTTCCTTCTCATTTCTTCTGACAACAAAGAACCAACAATATCTTCCATCTTGAAACTGTATGTTGTACTCCCAATAGCCATCACTAGATGATCCCATGAGTCTGGAAAAGAACACAATAGTAGCATACATCGATCCTCTTCTTCAATCTTTACACCAATAGATGTTAATTGTGCGAGAAACATGTTAAATTCATTCAAATGATCAGCTACAGACCCTCCTTCCTGCATTCTCAAAGAGTATAGCTTCTTCCTCAATAACAACTTATTCACCAAAGATTTCCCCTGATAAATAGACGTCAGTCTCTTCCACAAGGAAGAGGCCGTCTTCTCTTCATGCACATTGAGTAGAACTGAGTCTACCAAAAAGAGCCTTATCAACCCTTTTTCCTTTCTATCTGTCAGGTCCCAATCTGCTTGCTTCATGGTCTGAGGTTTCGTTCTAGAGATTGTAAGCCACAGATCACGATCAACAAGAAGATCCTCCATCTTGATTTTCCACAACTCAAAGTTACTGCCATTGAATTTCTCTATTTCAATCTTACCAGATGTACTAGCCATCCTAACCTGTAATCAAAAATGAAAAACTCTACAAGACTCCCACTAAACAGAATTGACACAAAAAACCCAATGTACCCCCAAGGATAACAAAACTAGCCAGGCTTTGATACCACTTGTAAGGAAAATTAGATGCAGAAAACAATTCTCCTAACATCAATACCTCAGGAAAGAATGCATATACACTTTAAAATTTACAATTACAGTCAAGTTAAGATGCACTATGAAACAAATTACAGAAACAGAGTTTTGACAATCACATAAGAACACCAAAAATACATGGGAAAACCCTTATGGGAGAAAAACCCACCACACCAAGAGAAATCACTTTGTATTATAGTAATAAGGATTACATACAATTGTCTGAATTATCTTTCTGGTGTCTGAATTACAACAG
This sequence comes from Sequoia sempervirens, assembly GCA_007258455.2. Lineage (NCBI taxonomy): Eukaryota > Viridiplantae > Streptophyta > Pinopsida > Cupressales > Cupressaceae > Sequoia > Sequoia sempervirens. The sequence continues at coordinate 22,223 of VDFB02136735.1, forward strand.
CATTCACCATCAACAAACTTGCACAGGAGCCTATATGTTACAATCTTTACATAATAGAAATCACTCTGATCATACAACAATCTATCAAATCAACCAAACTTTGAACCAACTAATCACAATTTGCAATCATAGAGTATATCTTTGTTGTTCCATGTCGGTTGAGTTTCCTCACAGAACCGTCACAACAAACCAACTGCTAACTGTTCACCATCAGCTCCTCCTACTCATCCACATGATGCCACATCGGAAAGTCTTACTCAGTCAACAAAATTTGCACTATGTTGGCATCTCGGTGAGACACTAACAATGTCTCACCGATGCCACTTAGACTTCATTCCGATATTGCCAAGAGTCACCATAGTTTCCAAGATGTATCGAGCTTCATGAGTTACACCGAGTCATCAAGCAATCGGAAAGACCTATCGCTATCACCAAGACATCATAGCGAGTCACCATAGGTTATACCGAAGACACAAGTCATAACCAGCTCCAAAGGATAGTTGGCAAGACATACCAATCTCACCAAGACCTCATATCGAAGTCTTCAAGTCATGCACTAGTGTGTTTTCCATTCGGCATGACTATTGCTTTTCAGCAAGCCATTACATAGATACAAAGTCACAGAGATCCAACATTCCTATCGGCAAGACTTACCACTTGCCAAGAGGTTTCACTGAGCTGCATTAGGTTACATCGAAATCATACAGGAGTCGCCAAGACATATCATCTTCGCCGAGAGAACATACCGAACTATAGGACTTACCCTAAAGTGTTCAACCGTCGCCAAGACCTATGTCGAAGAGCCATCATCAATGGCGAGACATACATCATTTTTTGGGACTTCTTCCCGAACCTTTTGGGTTACCCTGATAGCCATCAACTATCGGCAAGACATGCTTCAATTGCTAAGAGGTTTCTCTGATCACTTTGAGTTACATCGAAGGCTAACACTTGAGTCTTCGTCAGCGAAACATATCCACATCGGTAGGACTTCTTACTGATGGAATTTCCTTCGGCCAAGTCTCCCTGATGAATACAAATCAAACACTGTCGGCATGACATTAAAACTTCGATGAGACTTCTTAATGAGAACCCTTAGTTATCCCGAAGACCATGATTTCCAGGAGTCTCCCCAACTAACGATTGAATAGCCTTTCGGCCAGAGGTCTCCCAAGCACTGAGAGGTCATAGTGAATACACTAGGTCATAGCGATAGACCAAAGTGAACCTTTCGGAAAGACAAAAGCTAGGTTATAGCAACCTATTTAAAATAGAATGAATCAAACTACTAGTCGCCCAAATAATGAAGATGTCACACCGACTTGGCTCTAATGGAGGTTTTAGCCTGTATTGTTTGAGGCACATATTTCCAATAGACAATACCATCAGTGGTAGGCAAGACCTTACATCGAGCACCAAACATTACATTGAGCCCCTTTTGTTTTAGTGAAACCACCCTTAGTCGGGGAGACATCTCCCCGAAGACATCACCATATACTGAGACCACACCATATCGGCAAGACATTTCGCTGAAGCTTTCCTTGTCTGAGACCGCTTCAATTCGGCGAGACCTCACTCGGTCGTCGAGACACCTCCCCAAGCTCAAATTTTATACCGAAGGCACCCTCTTCTTGGAAAGACTTCGCTCATTTGGCCAGACATTACATCGATGTCATCTATGTCGGCGAGACCTTTCATTATCGGTGAGACCTCTCGGCAAAGCCCTCATCTCCTGGTGAGCTTGGACCCTTCGCCGAAGACATAACCTTGTGCCAAATGCTGCCCGGTGACCCGTTGTCGACATGAACCTTGCTAGTTCCTGAGACATCACAGCGAGAGCCCCCACTTTCGCCGAGAGCATCCTTCATTTCGGGGAGACTTCATGTTGTAGGTGAGACCTCCTATTGAGATCATTTCATTTTTCCGAGACCTGTGCTTGGTCGCCGAGACAACACGGTGAACAAAAACGTCTCCCTGATGCCAACCCTGTGAACTACCTTCGGCGAGACATCCCACATGGAGAGATACATAAAGAGTCATGGCGACTTGAATGTCCTGGTGACCGATGCATTTGAACAAATAGAGTGCACTACTAGTCGGCAAGACAACAAGAGGGTCTTGCCGACTTTATTCTTTGATAAGTTTTTTGTCAAAATTGATTGAGGCATGCTTTTCAACTGAGCTCTCTAAGAAATATATCAAGGGTATGATTTAATCATGCTCAACAATGTCTCCACTTGGCCTTTATAAACACCTGAAACATAATTTGGTCCTACCTAGTTGAGCCAATAGGTGAAAATTGGGCAACATTTCTGCCAACTTTTGTTGGATGTTTGCCTGCTAAACATGGAAACCAGTAGCCAAAGCTTGTCCGTTGGGCATGGAGTCATTAGGAAAACCTAGAAACATCAAAAGCAATTTGCACATGGCTGCAATTACCTGAGACTTATGAAGCAGATCAAAACATTTGAAACCTACGAAATAAGAGAAACTAGAAAAGAACCATATACTGTGCTGGAACAACACTTAGGGAATGAAAGAACATATAAACTAAAGTGAAAAAGCACTTATTGAAAGCATAAAACCTAAACAAATATGTACAAAAGAGGAACTCGTCAGAATTGAAAACAGGGTTTGAGGTGTGTCCCATTGACTGGGATAAGAAGCACTTCACCCTCAGTTGTGGCCAGTTGGTAAGCATTGTGTTCTTTGTAGTCTTTGATAATAAATGGACCTATCCACATGTTGTCAAACTTTGTGTGATGGCCCGACCTGCTCTTTAGGACATCCCACTTGAGGACAATATCACCTTCCTTAAAAAATTTTGCTGTAGCTTTCTTTTCAAATGTTCTCTTTGTTTGGAACTAATGATACTCCACAACTCTCATTGCTTTATCTCTTGATTCTACGAGCTCCATGAGCTCTGCATATCTCGTGGACATTGGGTCCTGTTCCTCAAACATCTCCAACTGGTGAACAATGTCTAGAGCTGAAAGCTCCATAGATAGAGGTAATCTGGCCTCTTTGCCATAAACTAACATGTATGGTGAATTACCAATCGACCTCTTAGGAGTCACTCTGTCTACCCAAAGTGAATACTTTAAATTAATGTGCCAGGTCCTTTGATTATGCTCCATTGTTCTTTTAATAATCTGTATGAGATTCTTATTTGTGCTTTTAGCTAAGCCATTACCCTGAGGGTAATAATTTGAGGATGTATTCAAATGAATGCCATGTTTAATAGCCCAATCAACTACTCTTAATCCTACAAATTTTAGAGTATTATCATATATAATAGAGTCAAGAACTCCAAATTTGGTGATTATATCCTCATAAAAGCTCAAAACTGAAGACTATTTTGCTTCTTTCAAAGCTATTGCTTATGTCCACCATGTGAAATAGTTTGTAGCAATAAGTAACCAATTGTGACCAGCACTGGATGGTGGATTAATTGGCCCAATAAAGTCGATGCCCCACCTCATGAAGGGCTGCTCCACTTGAATTGGATGTAGAGGCATAGTAGGAAGATTTTCTTTTCTTGCAAATAAAGCACATTTAATACACTTTCTTGACCATGCATATGCATCTTTAAACAAGCTGGGCCAGTAGTAACTAGCTCTCATGATTTTCCAAGTAGTAGTTCTTGGAGCGAAATGACCTCCTGAAGCTCCATCATGAAACTCATGCAATACCTTTTCTGTTTGATCGACATCGATACACCTTAACAAGACACCATTCAGATCCTTCCTGAAAAGAATATTATCGATGAGGACATAAGGAATTGACTGAAATCTGAAGTATCTTCATTTAGCTCTATCTAAACCTGGTGGACACTCACCAGTCTGTAAAAAATGGGTCATGTCTTGAACCCAATTTTTTGTTATCAGAGGCATATCATCCTGAGCATTCTGGGGTTCATTTATATTAACAAAAGCAGTATCCTCTTCTAAGTCATTTTCACTGCTTGACCCTGAAGCAAGTTGTTCACAAAGGCCTTTACTTCTAACTAACTTGGTGATCTTGATATCCACATCATATTCCATAACCTTAGTGACCCATCTTGCTCTTTTATCATTTAGATCTTTGTTCAACAAAAATTCTTTCACACTAGGGTGTGCAATCAGAATATGAATTTTATTGTTTGAAACTAGAGGCTTAAACTTCTTTAGGCTTTTGATCACAGCGAGAAATGTTTCTCAACAAATGTATACTTCTCTTCATAATCAGCAAGTACTTGACTATAGAAAGCTATGGGCTGCTCTAAATTATCCCTATTTTTTTGAAACCAACATAGTAGAGATTGAACCAATGCTACCAAAAGCATACAAGAAGAAGTCTTTAGAGAAATATGGATTTAACAGTGTTGGAGCTGATGCTAAATCTTCCTTGATCTCTTCAAAACTACGTTTTGCTTCTCTAGTCCAACTGAAAACAACATTATTTTTAAGCATAGCAGTCAAGGGCTGCAATAAATTTGCAACATCAGGAATGAATCTTCTTAAAAAGTTGATTCTCACTAAAAAACTCTGCAATCCTTTCTTGTGATTGGGTAATGGTAGTTCAAGTATAGCTTTGAATCTTTCAGGATCAATGGTAACTCCATCCTTTGATACTATATGGCCTAAAAATTTACCTTCATGAACTACAAAAATGCTCTTTTTCGGATTGAGAGATATTATATATTCGCTGCATTTTTCAAAAACTTGCTTGAGATGTGAAAAATGTTCATCTGCATCTTTTGAATATACAGTTATGTCATCTAAATAAACTAGCAGACATTTTTGAATTAAATTTTGAAATGCCATATCCATGGCACACTGAAAGGTGGCACCAATGTTAGATAAACTGAAAGGAATCCTCTTATAAGCCATAGTGCCCCACTTTGTTGTAAATGTTGTTTTATACTGATCCTCCTCTTTGACTAGAATTTGGTTAGAACCAGAATATCTATCCAGAAGAGAAAACCTTTTTGATTCAGCAATAGCTTGAAGAATTTGTTCCATAGATGGTAAGGGGTAATGATCCTTTAGGGATGCTCTAGTAAGGTCTCTAAAATCTATGCATAATCTTAGCTCACCACTCTTTTTTCTAACTGGAACAAGGTTAGAAACCCAGGATGTGTGTTTAATTGGAAACAAAATACCCCCCTCTACCAACTTGGTCAGCTCTTTGATCATCAAAGGTTCAAGCTTGGGGTTCAATGGTCTTTTTTTTTGTCTAACAGGCTTGACACCAGGTTTTAACTCAATTGTATGTTGTGCAATATGAGGATCAAACCCTCTTAAATCAAAATATTGCCAAGCAAAACATCATGATACTCTTGGCATAAAACAATGAAAGCTCTCTTATCTTCAAATGAATAGATCTTGCCTAATTTGAGAAGCTTACCTTTAAAGATTCCAACTTCCTCATAATGATCTTCCTTGGCTTGAATGTCAAATTTTCTCTTTTAAGCCCGATCATTAGAGTTGAATATGGATTCCAAGGTAGCTTGACCCTTTGGAAGTTTATTTATCTTTAGCTATATATCACTTGATCATCATACTGTTGTTTAATCTTTTCCTGGTTTACTACAGAAAATTGATCTTCTTGGAGCAGAAAGGTCAGTATTTGTTCTTCACTTTCAAATACCTGCCAGTTAATGTTGTTATTAGGAATTGATGGCTTGGTAACGACCTTAACATACTGATGTATTTTATCCTTTTTAATATCACCTAGGATATCAAAATGTGTTCCAATTGTTGCAATTTTGTTAGCATGCTTATTCTAATTTCGTGGAATAGAAATCAGATTAAAGGCATTAAATTCTTCAATTATGTTCCATACTTTGTTTCTGTAACACTTCAAAGCATCATTCCTGGCAACATTGACCCCCTGGCCTGATTGACTATCAATTCACTGTCTCCATAGACTCTCAAATAGTCAATTCCTCTTTTCCTTGCCCACTCAAGGCCTTGGATAAGTCCTTCATACTCAACACTATTGTTAGAACATGCAAAAGAAAAATGAAAAGCTGAAAAGTACTTATCACCCTATGGAGAAATCATCATTGCACCTCCACCTGCTCCATTCTTGCTCCTAGAACCATCAAAGAACATCTCCCAAAGTCCACTTTGTTGTTGCAACAATTGATCTGAATCCTTTTCAAGGTTTGGAATCTCTGCATCAGGCTCAAGCATGACATAGTTACCCATACCAGCATCTTGAATAAGGTCTTTAGGATTGTCCAACACATTTTCAACTGCCCATTCATGCAACAACACATCAGGAATAGCTTCTAATTGAAGTTCTTAAGCGACAACCAGCTCACTGTCAGTAAAAGCGACACAATTTGTGTTTGCAGTAGAAGAGACAACATTGATGGGACTTGGGGTATATGGCTCAATGTGATCTTTAGCCAACTTTTCAGATTTAATGGTAACTTTAGTTCCATATCTAGTTCTAAACAACATATGTGACAAATCAGCTGACACATAACCACCTATCTTGGCTGTAAAGTCTCTTGAGAGGCACAAAGAAAAGAAAGGTGGGAGATCTATGACACATATGACCTAAGGAACTGAAAAATTGGGACAAGCATGAAGGGTAAGACTCAAATCTTTAATAATACCCAATGTATTAACAGAGGTACCATCCAATTGAATTACTCCTTTCTCTAAAGGCTGATACTTTAGTCCAAGCTTGTCAACAATTTACTTTGACATCATTGCGCTACTAGCTCCACTATCTACCATACAGTTATGAACTAACTTGTCACCTATGATTACAGACACGTAAAATGGAGGTGGTTTAACTCCTTTTCCTGTCTCTTTGTTGGGTTGTTGATCATTTCCCTGAGGATTATTTGTTAACACAGTTCTAACTTGACCTATTGGAGACTCAGATTCATCAGACATTTTCAAACTTGACAAGGTTGACTGTAACATATCTTTTTGACCTGGGATAGCTAATGAGTCCCACATAGACATTGTAACATTCATCTTTTTCATGCTATCAAGAATATTATAGGGTACAGTTGGGTTTACTTTATAATGTACCTTTATGCCAGTGATAAACTGCAGTGTGGTTGCTCTTGACGGGGTTGTTGGGATTTCTTTGCCAAACATGAGTCACTTGAGATGTATATGGTTGTCGCGGTTATTTGCCATATCTTTGGTAGCTATGATCAAAGCTCAAATGTTCTCTTCTTTTCCCTTGTGTTAGCTGCTACTGGAGAATTATCTACATTCAATCCACATAACTCTTCACCTTGCCAGTTAAGTAGGGTAGCATCATTGATAAGCTGATCTTGGTGTTGTGGAGATGCATCATTAAGTACATGTTGTTGTGAATGTGAGGCATTTTGTACCATCAATGCCTGATTAATGAGTCCATTTGAGCAAGTGGCTTGATTGTGAGGTTGGTTACAAGGTTAGCACCACTCATAATTTGCTGCTAAGTTGTTTTGAATAGGGACAAGATCCTTAACTACACTAACAGGTGCTGGAGCATAGGCCTGAAAAGGTCTTGTGTTCACATTATGTCTTGGGCCCTAGTAATTGCCTTGGTAAGCTTATCTATTACCTTGATATTGTTGTTGCTGACCTGAATTCTACTGCTGATAAGGCCTGTTATATGATTGTTGTTTTTCCAAGTTCACAAGCTTATTACCAAAAGTCTATAATAAACTTTTGATCTACTGTAACTCATTTGGAGAACTTGAAACAACATTTTCTTGTGTTAGAGTAGCTGGAACAAGTGGAAAAGGTGCAAAAGGTGGTATCTGCAAAGGGATATTTGAATGAATATCTAGAAATATATACATTGGTGGCCTAGGAGCAAGTTTACCAGCTTGTATTAGGCTGTTTTCAGCTCTGATTGCTACCTCAAAAGCATCTGGTAGAGAAACACCCCCATTGATTGTATCATAACAGCTATATCGCTGTTAAGATCCCTCAAAAAGTACAAAAATGCATATTTTGGAGGTGGTCTCACCATTGCAGGGATTCTATCCCAGGTTCTTCGAAATCTGAAATTAAAATCATTCATTTGCTCTTGTGGAGGCCTCTTAATCATAGTTAATTGTTCTAATAAAGACAAATTATCAGACCTGTCCTGAAATTGTTTATGCAACTTGTCTCCAAATTCATCCCAAGTTGCAATTGAAGCGACTGCTAAGCCCCTATACCATTGCACAACTCTTCCTTTCAGTGAAGCAGCTAATAATCTCACAACAACATCCTCTTGAGTTATGTGATGGACTCTGCATAACGAAGCCACATCTCGCATGTGTTCAATCGGGGTAGTTTGATCTTCTCCCTTGAAAGTTGGCAGACTTTTCAAGGCTTCCATTGGGATGTCATTGTGTTGTGCCAAAGTTAAGGGACTCCCTCCATTAAAAGCAACAAATGGTTGATTCCTTGGAGCAGCCATTGGAAATGGCTGAGGTGGATTTACTAGCACTCTAGGTAAAACAAAAGATGGGACAACAATATGAGATCCTATAGATA